>PVHX01010151.1:0-71882 GCA_004024805.1 Geosciurus inauris | reverse complement strand
ACAAAGATTAGTTTCCACTTGTGAACTTCTGAATTTCTTTCTTCCTTCCTTCCCTCTCCCTACCTCCCTCCCTTCCCCTCCCTTCTTCCTCCTTTTGTGCATTTGCTAACATAAATATATCCTCAGCTTATGGTAAATCTTATGAGGAATAAAAGTGTTAATTCCTTCTCAAGTATGCTCTGTGTGTATGTGACCATGGGTGTACAAGACAAAGATATAGTGTTCAGGCTGAGAGGGCAGACTAGCGTCAGAACACCATGTTTGACGTCAGACAAATTGCACGACCTTTATAACTTTCAGAGTCTTTTCCTCATTTGTAGAATTGGAAAAATAGTAGTTTCTTCTTCATGGACTCAAATAAGACATTAAATATACCATTTTTACATACTACTTGGCACAAAATATTATCTCACTTATTATTCTGCTATTGTTTTTACAGGAAGATATTTGTGGATGAGAAATCACAACTAAACTGTTAATACCCAGCTTCACTGGGAAAAAACTGCGTAATAGAGAACAAGAAACTTCTTGCATTTATATGTAGTACTACGTTATTTTTGCTTTATGCATCTTTAACATGATTTTTTCCCTAACTTATTGAGACAGATTCTAAGGTTATTGATGTCTGTTTTCTTCCTTTAAAATATATTTAATTTAAAAATATAAATTTCCTCTTAACATATTGCTTTAGCTATATTCTGAAAGTTTTACTATGTTGCATTTTAATATGCATTAAATTCAAAATATTTTGCAATATCCATTGTGATTTCATCTTTGACTTACGATTCATTTATATGTATTTTTTTGTTTGTTTTTTTGGAGACATATGATCTTTATTTTGAGTGAAAAAAAAAAATAGAAACCAGAAGCATTGAAGAATATAAATTAAAAGAAAAATAAAGTGAGTGGATATGATGAAAATATTATTGGCTATAGAAATGTGAAGCTGGCCTCTGCTGAGAATGGCCTCTCACCTTTTTTTTTTTTTTTTTAACTTTTGACTCTACACTGCTTGATCTTGGATTCACGTTAATTGATTTCCATATGTTGAACCAACCTTTCATCCCTGGAATGAACCCCGCTTGATGATGGCGCACTATTTTTTTGATACGTTTTTGTATGTGACTTGTCAGAATTTTATTGAGAATTTTTGCATCTATGCTCATCAGGGATATTGGTTTGAAGTTTTCTTTCTTTGATGTGTCTCTGTCTGGTTTTGGAATCAGGGTAATACTTGCCTCATAGAATGAGTTTGGAAGGGTTCCCTCCTTTTCTATTTCATGAAATAGTTTGAGGAGAATTGGTATTAGTTCTTCTTTGAAGGTCTTGTAGAACTCAGCTGAGAACCCATCTGGACCTGGGCCTTTCTTGGTTGGAAGGCTCTTGATGGCATCTTCTATTTCCTTGCTTGAAATTGATCTGTTTAAGTTGTGTATGTCCTGCTGGTTCAATTTGGGTAGGTCATATGCCTCTAGAAATTTGTCGGTGTCTTCAAGGTTTTCTACTTTACTGGAGTATAAATTTTCAAAATAGTTTCTAATTTTTCAGTAGTGTCTGTCATGATGTTTCCTTTTTCATCATGAATTTTAGTAATTTGGGTTTTTTCCCTCCTCCTTTTTGTTAGGGTGGCTAAGGGTTTGTCAATTTTGTTTATTTTTTCAAAGAACCAGCTTTTTGTTTTGTCAAATTTTCGAATTGTTTCTGTTATTTCAATTTCATTGATTTCAGCCCTGATTTTGATTATTTCCTGTCTTCTATTTCTTTGGGTGTTAATTTGTTCTTCCTTTTCTAAGGCTTCGAGACAAAGAGTCAATTCACTTATTTGTTGACTTTTACTTCTTTTGATGAATGAATTTAGTGCTATGAACTTTACTCTTAGCACTGCTTTCACAGCATCCCAGATAGTATGATATGTTGTATCAGAGTTTTCATTTGCCTCTAAGAATTTTTTTTATCTCTTCCTTGATGTCTTCTGTTATCCATGCATCATTCAATAGCATATTATTTAGTTTCCAGGTGATAGAATATTTTCTGTTTTTTAATCTGTCATTGATTTGTAATTGTATTCCACTGTGGTCAGATAGGATGAAAGGTAGAATCTCTATTTTTTTGTATTTGCTAAGATTGACTTTGTGACATAACATATGATCTATTTTGGAAAAGGATCCATGTGCAGCTGAGAAAAAAGTGTATTCGCTCGTTGATGGATGGAACACTCTACATATGTGTGTTAAGTCGAAATTATTGATAGTTTCATTGAGGTCTATGGTTTCTTTATTAAGTTTTTGTTTGGAAGATCTATCCAATGGTGAGAGAGCTGTGTTAAAGTCTCCAAGTATTGTTGTGTTGTGGTCTATCTGATTCTTGTATTTGAGAAGGATTTGTTTGATATATGTAGAAGCCCCATTATTTGGGGCATAGATATTTATGATTGTTATGTCTTGTTGATGTATGATTCCCTTAAGAAGTATGAAATGACCTTCTTTATCTCTTTTCACCATCTTTGGTTTAAAGTCCACTTTATTAGATATGAGGATGGAAACTCCTGCTTGTTTGCGGGATCCATGTGAGTGATATGTTTTTTTCCACCCTTTCACTTTCAGTTTGTGGATGTCTTTTCCTGTAAGATGAGTCTCTTGAAGACAGCATATTGTTGGGTCTCTTTTTTTGATCCAGTCTGTCAGTCTGTGTCTTTTAATTGGTGCATTTAGGCCATTTACATTCAGGGTTATTATTGAGATATGATTCGTAATTCTGGTCATTTTGGTTTGTTTTTGGTTTTTACCTTGAGTTGTTTTCTCTTTTGAATGGTCTTTCCTTTAGTGTAGTTGCTCTCTTTGTAAATTTTCATTGTTGGTTATCATTTCCTTCTCGTGGAATATTTTGCCAAGAATGCTGTGTAGTGCAGGCTTTCTTGCTGTAAATTCTTTTAACTTTTGTTTATCATGGAAGGTTTTTATTTCGTCATCAAACCTGAAGCTCAATTTTGCTGGATATAAGATTCTTGGATGGCATCCATTGTCTTTCAGGGCTTGTAATATGTTATTCCATGATCTCCTGGCTTTTAGGGTCTGGGTTGAAAAATCTGCTGAGATACAAATTGGTCTCCCCTTGTATGTAATGTGGTTCCTCTCTTGTGGCCTTTAAAATTCTATCCTTATTCTGTATGTTGGGCATTTTCATTATAATGTGCCTTGGTGTAGATCTGTTGAACTTTTGTACGTTTGTTGTCCTGTAAGCCTCTTGTATTTGATTTTCCATTTCATTTTTCATATTTGGGAAATTTTCTGATATTATTTCATTGAAGAGATTGTGCATTCCTTTGGTTTGAAATTCTGTGCCTTCTTCCATCCCAATAAATCTTAGATTTGGTCTTTTGATGCTGTCCCATATTTCTTGTATGTTCTATTCATGATTTTTTACCATCTTCACTGTATGGTCAAGTTTATTTTCAAGATTGTATATCTTGTCTTCATTATCCGAGGTTCTGTCTTCCAGGTGATCTAGTCTACTGGTGATGCTTTCTATTGACTTTTTTATTTGGTTTATTGTTTCCTTCATTTCAAGTATTTCTGATTGTTTTTTTTTTTTTTCACAATTTCTAGCTCTTTCTTAAAGTAATCTTTTGCTACTTGTATTTGCTCTCTTATCTCCTTGTTAGAATAATTGATGGTTGCCTTTATTTGCTCTCCTATTTCTTTGTTGGATTGATCAATTTTTGCCTATAATTGTTCACTTATGTCATTCTTTAGTTTGCTGATCATTTAAATTATGTACATTCTGAATTTTTTCTCTGACATTTCAACAACTGTGCTATCAAAGGATTCTGTTACAGTAGTATCCAGATTTAATTGGGGTACTTTCTTCCTTTGTTTTTTCATGTTGATTGTGTATCTTCCTTTCTTGAAATACCAATCTGAGTTATTGCGGCTTCTATCCTATAATCTTGTATTGACACTCCAGATTACCTGTGTCTCACCTTGGAGCTACTTCTGTTCCCCCAGTGTCCCCAGATGGGCACTACTGCCACTGAAGTTGATGGAGGAGGTAGTGGATGTACCTCTAGAGGGCAGTGGGAGTGGCCTTGGCTGAGCTCCTAAGGCGGTTCCTGAGGGCTGTTTTGCCCCTCTCTTACACTCCTGCTGGTGAACAGCAACTCTGGAGAAGAACTGGAGTTGGGCCCAGGTCTCACTTAGGCAGGGTCACAAGCAGGAGAGTCTGTGTGGGACCCTTACAGTGAGTGTGAACTCCCCTGGGGCTAGAGGCTAGCAGGCTCTGGTCTGCCCCCAGCTGGGCACCCTTGGCATTCCCCAAGTGCAGTTTTGGGCCTTCTGTCTCTCCTGACCATAGGAACTCTGGAGCAGAACTGAGGCGGGCCCAGAACGCACTTGGGTGGGGCCTTTTCATACTGGGATCTCTGGAGGCCACTCTTACCCTGGGTATGCTTTCCTCTGTGGCTAGCGGCTAGCAGCCCTTTGTCTCCCATTGTCTGAACACCTGTGGAGTTTCCTGAGGGTGGATCTGGGCCCTCTGCAGCCCCTGCCCATCCATAGGAACTCTGGAGCAGAAATCAGGTGGCCCAGGCTCTTAAGCAGGGCTGCCTCCGCTGGGGTCTCTGGAGTGACTCTTACCCTGAGTTTGGGCTCCCCAGTGGCTAGCAGCTTGCAGTCCCTGGTCTCCCATTGGCTGGACACCCATGGAGTTTCCTGAGGGCGGATCTCTATTTTTTGTTTTTTGCCTTAAAGTCCACTTTATTTGATACTTTTTTAGAGGAAAAGAAAGTCAATTCATTATGATGAAATATTAATTAAATAGGAAAACTCCATTTTAATTTGATTCCCATATCAAAGACAATAAAATTACTTCATATGAATCATTAATTAACAGAACTAAAAAAACAAATAGGACTAAAATCAGAAAGGAAGATTTTAATACTGTCTTCAACATTTGTTCTATCTTGTTACTGACAGCACAAGAGACAAATTTGAGAAGTATATAGAATACTTTAAAATGATGTTGATTTAATTAACACATGTAAGACTTTGCCCAACAATTCTAGAATACAGTTTCCTTTCAAGTGTACATGGAATATTTACCCGATCTTATTATATACTGAGCTTTAAAGCAAATCTCAATAAAATAAAACTACACTACCTAGGATAATGTTAATCTAGTTTCTGAAACATGTTCCTGCACCATCCAGATGAGGTAGTACAGGGCTGCAGTTGCTTAAGCTTTGTTCTGATCAGTCAGAGCCTAGGACTAGTTCAGAAGGCCAAGAAGAATTCAAAAAAAGAGATAATAATACTGATCAACATGGAGCTATACTCTGGGCAATTAATTTGGAAAAACACTCAGGATATCCACAGGGAGGAAGAGCTTAATGCTATGCGGAAGTCTGCCAGGATCAGGTGTAAGGCCATTGTCTTACTTTTCTGTGGAGGTGATTCTACTTTTATCAGCCATGCCGAAGGGAGAGGATATGCTTTAAAACAAATTAAAAGCTACAGCATTGAGAGTCCTTTTAGCTTGAGGGTTGTTAAGTAAAATAAACACCAGTTAAATTTGAATTTCAGATAAATAACTGATAATTTTTTAGTGTAAGTATGTCCTATGCAATATATGAGTTATACTTAAGCAAAAAGCTTACTGTCTGAAATTCCAATTTAATTTAGAATCTTAAAGTTTTATTTGCTGAATCTGGCTTTTCTATGTTAGCAGAAGGATGTCTTGGGGGAAAACTGCTGAATGACAAGAACTCATGGTGAACATTTGAGAGGCATTTTTAAGATTAGGGAGCTCATGGCTTGTTCAGAGAATAGGAGAATTTCAGTTTGTTTACAGCTTAGTTGGAACAGGAGGAGGCACAGTGACAGGGAATAAGTCAAGATGGAGAGGGACAAAATTCTATTGTAATTTCACCAAGACTGAAGATGTGAGTGCCATAATTACCTGAATGCTGTAATCACTCAAAAATTCACATTGCATAAGCAATAAATTAAGAGTTAAAGGGGGCAAGTAGAACTTAGAAATGAATAGGTATGACTGAATAAAGATTGATTACTTATCAATACAGTTTTTGTTGCTTAGGTGTGATTTAAAACCATGAATTCATGGGTGTTTAAACAGAAATGTTCCAGTTGCCATAACAACATTATAATACCTTATTATGTCACTTTTCAGCACATTGTTCATAATATGACTACATTATTTTAAACTATGGTTTCCAAGAGAACCAAAATGCTTCCCACATTTAGATAATATAGTGCTCACTTAGACAAAACACAAAATTATGACTTGGATCTGCTATATAAATGTGTGAAATGGTGAAAAATATCATAAACATAAATGAACATTATTGAATTCAAACTCTGAAATACTATTATCTGAAATTCAAAAGGCGTAACAATTTCTGTGGATTTGTTAGGAAGTTCTAAAACATTTTACTTCTCTCTAGAACTGCTCTGGCATCTTTTCTGCTTCTTGCTATTTGCCTGTTGTTGCCTGTCTCTCTCAGTACACTTTTTCATCTAGTCTGACATTATGGCTTGATATGTTTGAGTTATTTTTCAAAGTTAGTAATAAATAGCTCCTTTTTAGGGGCAAAGGTCTTTTTCCTCATATGAACCTAGCTTGTTTTAATGAAAATGCTACTTAAACATGCTCATATATGAATCATATGTTAAAAGCAACAAAAATTTACAAAGTTTAGAAAACTTAAATAATATATTTAAAATTAGCACAGTTAGTGTGGTAGATTGTATGGTTAGAATGAAAGTACTATATCTCTACTTGAAAGACAAATGCATTGAACCCTTTTAATTATATGTTGCTCTATTACCATGGATGATGCAGCAACTCATTTTTTCAGTTTTCTTTTTTCAATCTACTGGAGAACTTATATTTAATTGGAGCATTGTTATTTCTTTAGGACTTATCTAGCACTAACATTATACATCGTGTTTATTTCTGCTTTTTTCCCTCCTTTTATTAGCCCATGACAATTAAAGTTATACTCCCTGGTGATAACATGAGAGCAAATTGGACATTAAAATCATATGAATGACATATGGCATGAGGTGGTGCTACAAACAATTCAGTCGGCTTATGCAAATATTTAATATATATTCATTAAAATAAAGACTCTGTAGACCTGTTTAGAAAAGATTGAAGTAAAAGAAAAAAGTCATTAGGCTTTAGGTAATAAAATTCTTCAGACTTTAAATGGCCTCTCAATGAAATGTATACGCTGGGAGCATTCTCCATGCACAACAGATGTTAAAATGTTGCCTCTACTTTGACAACTTTGAGGATCCTGCAGCAGATAGCAGTTGCTCTCTGCTGCTTCCATTTCCTGTTCATGAACTCCATACTCTGAAGACCTTTCCTCCTCAGTCTTCAGCCCCTTTGATGTTGCTCTTTACGATATACATTAACTTCATCTCCTTGGATGCCTTCTCTGGATTTCACTTTTACCAGCTTTCTTTTTTTCTTTTTCCTTATCTGACAGAGAATCTGGGCAAGCTTGAAAGACTTCTTCCTCATTTGAATAAAGGAGGAGCCAAATTGGCCAGATTCCACTACTGGTACTTTTACTTCTGTTGAATGTATCTCTTAGGTTTTAAACCTACACTTCCATTTGGCCAGGTATTTAAACTCATTGTGTTTTGTACAGACTGCATTAAATTTCCAAAGAATTGATCAAATTCTAAATTCTCTGTGAGTCTGAGATAATATAGGTAAAGACTATCCAGCTCCATCTCTGGATTCTCAGGCATCTGTTCTTGGCTCCTAGTCATTATTTATACCATTCTCAACTCTCTCCCTGAGTAAAAGGTAGGTATTTATCATACTGATAAAAGAAACTCAAGGGCTATTTGAGTTGGACTTTTAACACAGCAAAATTAGTGAGAATAGAATGAAAGGCTGATGGTAAAGATTATAATAGTCTATTTGTGCAACATGAAATGATCATGTTTTTCCAAGTCTGTGCCTTTAAAAGCATCCCATCCGTCCAATGTCCTAGCCATTGGTATTCCTGAGGAACACTCTATAAGTGATGGTCACAGTTATTGCTCCCAAATTGACTTAGCTCTTTGCTTATTTTTGAACACAATTTCCTCTTGCGTTGAGCCTTTTGGAACCTCTCTGCAACATACATACCACCAATAATCTCAGCCCAAGATATTGACATCACTTTTCCAAGACCTAGTTCCCCTTGGTTACTGGCCAGCACTATTTTCATGGCAAATCATGCTTCAAATTCTCCAGACCCCACAGTCTGTTATGCAACTGCCCGCCTTCTCTCATACTCATCTTAGCCCTTGAGATGGCAATCCTGTTCTAAGAGCCATGGTCCCTGATTGTGGCTAATCCAGATTGGGCAATTTGATATTCAAACCAAATAGACTTCAAAGTAAACTGATCATTTTCCTCTTTCAAACATCCAAAGCCTAAAGCTATGCCTACTTTTAGTCTTGATTAATGATGCTAACATGTACATAATCAAACAAGCTAGAGATTTTGATCTTTTCCATTTCTCTTACAATCCACATTTAAAGCCATTTTTTTTTCTGTTTGCTGTTACAGCAAACGTTCTGTTTATTGTCGTTCTCTCTTGAATTCATTGCAGTCAGGCTTTTCTGCCCGTGAGTCCTTTGAAATTCCTCCTATCAGACTAACTTATAGCCTCTGTATTAACCAGCACTCCTGCACTCAAGGTTTTGAGGTTGCCACTAATCTCTCTTGTTCCCCACATATGTAGTAATAATATTTATTTTTTTCTTTTGCCTAGGGGAGATATACAGAGGCATTGACTTAGCTTTCCCTATTAAAATAGGTTTTGTAGCACAGGGCAAAGTGAGAGTTAATGATGGGGGAGAAAGCATCTCAATTATATATTCAGGGACCAAGGATAAGACCATTTTGTTGTCCTTGAATCCTATAGTTCCACTGTGAGCCACACTCATTTACTACTGACCAGAACTCCATTTACTAACGACCCCCATTTGTTCCCTACTCTTACATGGGACCATAGCAGTATTTTGCATCTTCAGGAATCAGTGTTACTTTAGACCCTGTGCTCAGCAATCCCTGAAAGGTCCAAGTATTTCTCCTTTCCTAGTTCATGGTTCCTGAATAATTCCCTTTGTTGTCTAAAAAAATATAAGAATCAATACTTCATATGCTTATTGTGGTGTTTCTGTAATGTTTTTTTAATTATAGGGAACTAGCCTCTTTGTTAGTCAGTGGGTTCTGGGCAAGAATACTGGCTATATCCCAAAACTTGACAAAGGATCATGACTCTTTATTGGAGTAATTACCTTTGGACTTATAACCATCAACCCTGGATTTCTTATGACTGTATAAATTAAGCAATTCATCATTGGCTTCTTGTGCTTTTTGTTTCTGGAAAATGATGCTCTATAAACCATCTTAAAAATACACTGTGTCAGGGACCCTGGCTAACACTCTGACCTTTCTATTAATTGTGACAATAGCACTCACCATGCTTCTGAGAACAATGTTAAGTGCTACCACCTGGTTTCTGTTATTCCAGTTTCTAGCACTCTCCTTAGTGTCAATCCAGTTTCTTGTGCAGCATCTATTATCCCAGGGTCCAGGTCCACCTATAGTATGCAGCTCTTGGCAATGCAAATTATCCAAAATTTTGTAGCTTTTTTTCTCCCTCAGTAGACTTAACTCACTGGTACCAAGATTTGGCCCATCTTATTGTCTAGTTGTCAGTCAGGTAAATAGATCCTGATGGAAAGAAGCATTGCTTTCTAAGTTGCCTGCCTCATCTGAAACCTCTGCATAATCTTCAAGTAAGGAGGGGCCACTATTTACTAAGAAGAGTAACATGCTCCTGCTTCAGATCCAGTAGGTTCAGGAGAGGGTGGCTGTTCAAGGTTCCCCACTGTATTCTCACAGATATTCCTGTTCCATGTTTTATTGTCTTCTTCTTTGCATAATAGAGCCCTGGCCTTGGGTAAGAGACCTCACAGAACTGAGAATATTCCCTTCACTGAAGCTCAACTACACTTTTAATTCAGCACCTGGTCTTTGGATCTATTTGTCCTCCAGTTTCAGAAAGTTAGGAACATTAAACATAACTAAAAAGGCACTTGACTTTCACATGTTGTCTTGAACCAATGATTAATCATGGTTATCCTGTCATTAACTCTCTCCAATGCACCAGTGGTGTTCTGCCACAGTCACCTCAGTTCCTGTCCCTACAGGGAGTGTCTCTGATACCTCTCAAGTGCCAGAGATATTACATCAGTTAGTGGTCCTTCCACTCATGTCTCTAACAGATCACCACAGAGCCCCCCTTATATTTCTCTTCATTTGGATTATTAGCTTCACAGGAGTAAGGGCCTTCCTTGGTCAATTTTGTTGTTTTATCCCCAGAACTTAGAATCATGTCTAGTACACAGTTGAAAATAATCTTTCAATTATCAGACTACTAACTGTTCTTCTCTTTAAATATTTTTTAAATTGGATTTATTTTCCATTTCTACTATTGCCTTAGGTACATATTCCCATCGACTGAATTGATGCAAGAATTTTCTATTTAATCATCTTCTTTATTTTAAAGTATTTTTAAAATTCTAATCAGATAAACATGACAGCAAAATGCATTTTGACTCATTGTACACAAATGTAGCACAACTTTTCATTTCTCTGCATGTAGACTTGCACCATATGTGTAGACATACAGGTACCTAGGGCAATGATGTCCATCTCATTCCACCATCTTTCATGCCCCCATGTCCCCTCTCCTTCCCTCCTCCCCTTTGACCAATCAAAGTTCTTACATTCTTCCCATGCCCCCCACCCATTAGGATCAGAGAGAACATTCGGCCTTTGGTTTTTTAAGATTGGGTTACTTTACTTAGCATAATATTCTCCAACTCCATCCATTTACCTGCAAATGCCATAATTTTATTCTCTTTTAATGAGTAATATTCCATTGGGTATATATACCTCAGTTTCTTTATCCATTCATCTATTAAAGGGCATCTAGGTTGGTTCCATATTTTAGCTATTGTAAATTTTGTAGCTATAAACATTGAAGTGGCTGCATCACTGTAGAATGCTGTTTTTAAGTCCTTTGGGTATAGACCGAGGAGTGGGATAGCTGGGTCAAATGGTGGTTCCATTCCAAGTTTTCTAAGGAATCTCCATACTGCTTTCCAGAGTGGTTGCACCAATTTTCAGTCCCACCAGCAATTTAAAAGTGTGCTTTTCCCCCCACATACTTGCCAACACTTATTGTTGTTTTTATTCTTGATAACTGGTGTGAGATAAAATCTTAGAGTAGTTTTGATTCACATTTCTGTAATTACTGGAGATGTTGAACATTTTTTCATATATTTGTTGATCAATTATATATCTTCTTCTGAGAAGTGTCTGTTAAACTCCTTAGCCCATTTATTGAATAGGTTGTTTGTGTTTTTGGTGTATAAGTTTTTGAGTTGTTTATGTATCCTGGAGATTATGCTCTATCTGATGTGTGTGTGACAAAAATTTGTTCTCAAAATGTAGGCTCTCTGTTCACCTCATTGACTGTTTCTTTTGCTGAGAAGAAGCTTTTTAGTTTAAATTCATCTCATTTATTGATTCTTGATTTTGTTACTTGCATTTTAAGAGTCTTGTTAAGGAAGTTGAGGCCTAATCCGACATGATGAAGGTTTGAGCCCACTTTTTCCTCTAGTAGGCAAATGGTCTCTGGTCTAATTCCTGGGTCCTTGATCCACTTTGAGTTGAGTTTTGTGAGTTTGTTTCATTTTGCTGCATATGGATTTCCAGTTTTCCCGGCACCATTTGTTGAAGAGGCTATCTTTTCTCCAATGTATGTTTTTGATGCCTTTGTCTAGTATGAGATAACTGTATTTATGTGGGTTTGTCTCTGTGTCTTCTATTGTGTACCATTGGTCTACATGTCTATTTTGGTGCCAGTACTATGCTGTTTTTGTTACTATACCTTTGTAGTATGGTTTAAGGTCTGGTATTGTGATGCCTTCTGCTTTACTCTTCTTGCTAAGGATTGCTTTAGATATACTGGGTCTCTTATTTTCCAAATGAATTTCATGATTTATTTTTCTATTTCTATAAGGAATAACGTTTGGATTTTAACTGGAATCACATTGAATCTGTATAGTGCTTTGGGTAGTACGGCCATTTTGACAATATTGACTCTGCCTGACCAAGAGCATGGGAAATCTTACCATCTTCTAAGATATTTTTCAATTTCTTTCTTTAGTGTTCTGTAGTTTTTATTGTAGAGGTCTTTCACCTCTTTTCTTAAATCGCTTCCCAAATATTTTCTTCTTTTTTTTTTGAGGCTATTATGAATGGGGTAGTTTTCCTAATTTCCTCTTTCAGAGGATTCATCATTGACGTATAGGAATGCATTTGATGGGTATTGATTTTATATCATGCTACTTTGCTGAATGCACTTATTAATTCTAGTAGTTTTCTAGTGAAAATTTTTGGATCCTCTAAGTATAGAATCCTGTTTCAGCAAATAATGATAGTTTGAGTTCTTCTTTTCCTATTTTCTTTTCAATGAAGTTGAAGCAAAATTTTTCTATTAATTTCCCTTTAATTTCTTTTGTCTGACAAACTGCTCTGGCTAGAGTTTCAAGGTCTATGTTGCACAGAAGTGGTGCCTACTATCTTGTTCCAGTTTTTAGAGGGAATGCTTGCAATTTTTCTTCATTTAGAATGATGTTGGCATTGGGTTTAGCAGAGATAACTTTTGTAATGTTGAGGTATGTTCCTACTACCCCTAGTTTTTCTAGTGTTTGAACATGAATGGGTGCTGTATTTTGTCAAATGTTTTCTCTGCATCAATTGATATAATCATATAATTCTTATCTTTAAGTCTATTGGTGTGATGAATCACATTTATTGATTTCTGTATGTTGAACCAAACTTACATCCCTGGAATGAACCCCACTTGATCATAGTGCACTATTTTTAAAACTATATTCTTGTATGTGATTTGCCAGAATTTTATTGAGAATTTTTATATCTATGTTCATCAGGGATATTGGTCTGAAATTTTCTTTCCTTGATGTGTCCCTATCTAGTGTTGGTATCAGGATGATACTAGCCTCATAGAAAGAGTTGGAAGGGGTTCCCTCATTTTCTATTTCATATAATAATTTGAGGACTATTGGTATTAATTCTTCTTTGTAGGTCTTGTAGAACTCAACTGTGAATCCATCTGGTCCTGGGTTTTTTTGTTGTTGTTGTTAGGCTTTTCATGGTGTTTTACATTTCCTTGCTTGATATTGGTCTGTTTAAATTGTGTATGTCCTCTTGACTCAGTTTGGGTTGAGGATATGCCTCTAGAAAGTTGTCAATGTTGGTGTCTTTGAGGTTTTCTATTTTACTGGAGTATAAATTTTTGTAATAGTTTCTAATTGTCTTCTGTATTTCAATAGTGTCTGTCATGATATTCCCTTTTCTTCACGAATGTTAGTAATTTGAGTTCTCTGTCCTTCTTTTCATAAGGGTGGCTAAGGGTTTGTTAATTTTATTTATTTTTTCATAGCTTTTTATTTGTCAATTTTTTGAATTGTTTCTTTTGTTTCAATTTCATTGATTTCAGCCCCAATTTTAATTATTTCCTGTCTTCTACTTTTGGTGTTGGTTTGTTCTTTTTCTAGGGCTTTGAGATGTAATGTCAGGTCATTTATTTGTTGACATTTTCTTATTTTAATGAATGAGCTTAATGCAATGAACTTACCTCTTAGCACTGCCTTCATAGTGTCCCAGAGATTTTGATTGTGTATCAGAGTTCTTGTTTACTTCTAAAAACTTTTTAACTCCTCCCTGATGTCTTCTGTTATCCATGCATCATTCAATACATATTATTTAGTCTCCAGGTGTTGGAGTAGTTTCTATTTTATCATTGACTGCTAATTTCATTCCATTATGGTCAGATAGAATGCAGGGTAGTATCTCTATCTTTTTTGTATTTGCTAAGACTTGCTTTGTGGCATGACATATGGTCTATTTTGGAGAAGGATCCATGTGCTGCTGAGAAAAAAGTGTATTTGCTCACTAATTGATATTTGAAATATGTCTGTTAAGTCTAAATTATTGATTGTTTTATTGAGTTCTATAGTTTGTTTGTTTAGTTTTTGTTTGGAAGGTCTATCCAGTGGTGAGAGAGGTATGTTAAAGTCACTCAGTATTATTGTGCTATGGTCTATTTGATTCTTATAGTTGAGAAGTTTTGTTTGATATACATAGTTGTTTCATTGTTTGGGGCGTAGATATTTATGATTGTTATATCTTATTGATGTATGATTCCCTTAAGCAGTATAAAATGTCCTTCTTTATCCCTTTTCACAAACTTTGGTTTAAAGTCCACTTAATCTGATATGAGGATGGAAACCTTTGTTTATTTACATGGTCCATGTGAATGATATGTTTGTTGTCCCCACTCTTTCACCTTCAATCTATGGATGTCTTTTCCTGTGAGATGAGTCTCTTGAAGGCAGCATACTATTGAGTCTGTTTTTAAAATCCAATGTGTCAGTCTGTGTCTTTTAATTGATAAGCTTAGGTCATTCACATTCAGGGTTATTACTGAAATACGTTTTGTATTCCTGGTCATTTGGATTTATTATTGGTTTTTAACTTGACTTGGTTACTTTTTGATTGGCCTTTCCTTTAGTGTAGTTCCTCTCTTTATAGATTTTTATTGTTGGTTTTCATTTCCTCCTCATGAAATATTTTGCTGAGAATGCTTTATAGTGTATGTAGGCTTTCTTGCTGTAAATTCTTTTAACTTTTGTTTATCATTAAAGGTTTTTATTTTATCATCAAATCTGAAGCTTAATTTGGTTGGATATAAGATTCTTGGTTGTCATCCATTTTCTTTCAGGGTTTGTTATATATTGTTCCACGATCTCCTGGCTTTGAGGGTCTTGGTTGAAAAATCTGCTGAGATCTGAATTGGTCTCCCCCTATATTTGATCTGATTCCTCTCTTGCAGGTTTTAAAATTCTATCCTTATTCTGTATGCTAGGAATTTTCATTATAGTGTGCCTTGGTGTAGATCTGTTGTAATTTTGTACATTTGGTGTCCTGTAAGCCGCTTGTATTTGATTTTCCAATTCATTCTTCATGTTTGGGAAATTTTCTGATATTATTTCATTGAAGACATTGTGCATTCCTTTGATTGGAATCTCTGTGCCTTCCTCTATCCCAATAAATCTTCAACTTGGTCTTTTGATGCTATCCCCTAATTCTTTGATGTTCTGTTCATGGCTTCTTACCATTTTCACTGTGTGGTCAAGTTTATTTTCAAGATTGTATATTTTGTCTTCATTATCTGAGGTTCTGTCTTCCAAGTGATCTAGTCTGTTGGTGATGCTGTTGAGTTTTTTTATTTGGTTTATTGTTTGCTTCATTTCAAGGATTTCTGATTTTTTTTTTCCCAGAATCTCTATCTCTTTCTTGAAGTAGTCTTTTGCTACCTGTATTTGCTCTCTTATATCTTTGTTGGAGTGATAAATTTTTGCCTCTATTTGCCCACTACTTTAATTTACAGATCATTTTAATTATGAACATTCTGAACACCTTCTCAGACATTTCATCAGCTGCACTGTCCATGGATTCTATTATTGTAGTATCTTGGTTTGTTTGGGACACTTTCTTCCCTTGTTTTTTTTTTTTTTTTTTCCATGTTAACTATGTTTCTTCCTTTCTTGTGGTGAAGATCTGAAGTATTGCAGTTTCTACCCTATAGTCTTGTAGTGTCCCTGCAGATACCTCACCTTGGTGTTTGCTTTCAGTTCCTGACAGGTGTCCCAAGATGGATGCTACTGCAACTTAAGATAGTGGCAGCGTTAGCAGAGATAACTCAAGATAGCAGTGGGGATGGCCCAAGATGGATGCAACCACTTTCAGAGATGGGGCTGAAATGGTGGGACTTACAATGGCTTTGGGTTGCTTGTTTGGAGATGCAGCGCTATAGTGTGTTGTGCTGTGTCAGGAAGCTGCTTCTAGGCCATATCTATTGTCCCAAGGTGGAGGCTACTACATGGGGAGAATTATGGCAATGGGTGCAGTGTCCCAAGATGAATATGAGCTGGGGAGCTACACGTTTTTAAATGGGGAGCCACAGTTGAACCTCCACTCGGCATGGGGGTGATCCTAGGCCTGACCTGGCCTGGGCTCCCACGGGTTGGTGGGGCAATCCTGGGCCTGGGCTCCCATGTGGGTCCTGGGGTGATCCTCTTAGTCCTCTTATTTTGCTACATTCAAAACTAAACCTTGTAAAACACAAGTTATTGTTCACATAATTTTGATCCTGTTAAAAGCTTTCTATGATTCTCAGTTATGTGTAAGATAACATCTAGAGTCCTTGGTGTGAGATACAAATCCTTAACAATTTGCTCTCCAGTTCCCTCACCTGGATAGTCTCTTGTTATTCTCTCCCAACCCCACTATGTTGCCAAATGAACTTCGAGTGACACAGGAGCATAAGAAACTCTTTTCCCACTTAAGATTATTGAGTATATCTTTATCGTTCTCATTTGTTAAATTTCAGATATCCATTAGGATCCAGTTCATGTGGTCTTCTTTAATATGTTTTAAAATTATTTTAGGCAAATTAGTCATTCTTTTCTCTTGCTCCTTGGGATGTATGTCCATTATAAGAGGCTGTACTACATATTTACCTTCATGTTTTATTTGCATTGCTCATTCTCACTAACATGGTGATAGCCCTGATGGTATATAGGTCATTCTCTCCCCATGCTGCCTGGAACAGTTTATATATTTATTAAATGGATGAGTGAATGACTTAATGATTATTAATTAGGAGTCAGGTTTGTGTGGCTATTGTGTGAAAACTGGCATAAAATAAGAACAAAGACAGAAGTACCTTCCTTTGTAGCATTTATATTCTTGGAATGAGTATCATTATGAGTTGAGAAAAGTAAAGGAGAAAGACTTCAGTGACTGGTTACGCAGGGAACTGACTGAAAGACTCATGCTTAGCATGCTTTGTTGGCCTTATCACAACCTGTCAGAGAAAGTTTCTCTGTGGATTAATTTGCACATGTGTGTGTGTATGTGAGAGTGAGAAAAAGAAAGAGAGAGAGAGAAAGAAAGAAAGAAGGCTGTAAGACCCACAGCTGAACTATCTTCTTTTCACATTTTTCCATTTTGCCTTTCTTCTGTATTCTTATACAACAGATACTTAAACCCTCTAGAACAGAGCACTGTATTCACACATGACAGAAATGATTGTCTTTTCAGTTGATTCAGAGAGAATTTTAACAGCGACCAAAGCAGATGTTGTTTAAATTATTTTCATACATAATATTTTCCCCTGATGGTTTCCTAAAAATAAGATACAGATAGTTCATGGTGATAACTGAAATTATCATTCACCTTTAAACTCAACAGTTCATGCTTCACATACCCTGATGAATTATTTAATGCACAGCTGCAAATTCATCCTCCTGGGATACAAAATTGGTGACATTACAGAGAGTTAATCTGAAAAGAATATGATGCCAGTTGTTAGCTAATTTCAGGGAAAGTTACATACATAATTAAATTCTGGAATGAGAGTATTAGGTTGATGCAGGGTTTGTATGTGGTTATATTTTTTGCATGAGATCAGATAAAGATTTATAGATAAGTATTGAATTGAGATTTCTAATAAAACAAATGAAAAAGGAATATAAATTTTAAAATATATTGGATGAGAAGTTTTTGTTCAAGATTATCAACTATGATGTTGCAGGAGGAAGGATCCTGTACGGTACTTGTGTATAGATTTGATTTTCCTGAATTCAAGAGTAATGTGGTGCAGGAGAAGAACATTTTTATGAAGCTGTATCAGCCCACTTTGCCATATATACTTTACTAGTGAATAACAACTCAGACCCTGCTTTTAATTAAAAGATTGAAAAAGTAAAATGATGTATGATTAGCTGTTACTATATTTTTTAAAGAAGCAATTTAAAAGAAGATTCTTGGGTTCATATTTTGAAATGATGCTTGGTTCACATCTTACTCAGTTTTCCTCCACTTCTTACACAAATTAAAAAAATCTGCACCACTCCTATAAATTCAGACAACTGTCCATTGTCAAAATCTCAGGGAAATTTTCTATGAAAAATAAGGCCAATTCATCAGAATGGAGAAAACCATCAAATAAAATATTCTATTTAGTAAAGAGAAGGTAGCACTAGGTTTTGTACTTTTCCTACCACTTACCTTGGTTTCAGGGCCTAAGGATCTATGTACCTGGAAACAAGGATATCAGATGTATAAATTCAAGATATCTGCCCTTTCATGAAAGAGTTCTATTCCTCCATCTTGTCATTCTATTCATGTAGGTTTTGTTATTTTTAAGGAGTCCTGGAAGAAAGGAGTACATGCTGGGGAATTGATTTCAATGTATTTGAATTTTTCATCACAGGATCAGGGAGTGGGGACAAAAATATGCTTAGTATAAGAAATAATTAAATAAATGCCTGCCAAAACCATAGATTAATAGTAGTATACAATGTCTCTATCCCTAGATAGAGATCAAAGATATTTAACTATCTCCACATGGAGAAATGTGATATAACAGAATTGAGCTGATATTTTTCTCTGGTTCTTGAGAGGGATAAGCTAAATCCTTGGAATGTCCTGAGTGATAGAACTCTTTGATATTTATAGTGAGTCCTGTTAGTTTATGCTAATGAGGTGACTCCGGATAGGTATAGACCATGCCAGAAAGATAGACCAGAAGATTAGAGGGTTAGAGTTTTGAGTTACTTGTTTCAGCTGATCCCCCCAACTTGAAGGAGAGAGTGGAGAACTGAGTTTGATCACATGTACAGTTATTTAACTAATCATGCTCATATTACGAAACCATGATTAAAAACTCTGGGCACTGAAGCTCAGTGGAATATGCAGTGAAGCACTAGATGGTCACAAGCCCTGGCTCCACTGGGAAAGTGTATGTAATCTCTGCCTTCCCCCCTTCAGATGCAACCTATGTGTTTCCTTCATAACAAAATGTAATCATACATACAGTAATTTTCTAACTTCTTTGAGTTATTGTAGGAATTACTGACCTTGAGGGAGTCAGGAATCCCTGAATTTATACATCTGATTGGTCAGATGTGTAGATGACCTGAGAACTCTTCAAATGTGGTTGATATCTCAACAAAAGGAAGTATTGTGACTGATTGAGGGTTTATCTTTGAAGTTTAATGCAAATTATTGGTGGTTAGCATCGGAATTGCATTGCAGTATGCCTACTTGGTGTTAAAACAGAACAATTTGTAAAAAGAACAAAGACACAGCCCTAGTCCCTCTGTGTCAGCAAATAATAAATCTTTGTAGTTGACTCAGTGTCCTACAAACATCTTCTGGGCCTCACTACTTCAGTGGGCTTTGGCCGGATCTCCAACTGCCAATATGTGTGTTCTCTTACCTCATGGATTTCTAGCTGTGGAAGGCAGCTCTGCCCAGAATTGTGACAGATCCATCTACTCCATCCTACCAAGGTCATTGAGGGCTCTCATGCCCTTTAGGTGGGATAATGGTCAAGTATGTATTGGGCAATGCTTCTCACGGTTTTCTCACAGACTTGCCAATGGTGGTAGCTGGCTTGACATTACACCCTTTATCGCCTACTTTTCCTTACCTGTATATTCTCTCCTCTTCCATTAATGTTTCTTATGACTTCCAAACAGAATCTTTTCCGCTATAACCTGCTTCCGTGAGAACCAAAACTAGAGATTTTTCTTGACTAAGAATGACTGAGAGGACAAAATAACAGAGGGTTCATTAAAATGATTATGTTACATTGGAATGGAACAAACACCCTAACATGGGAATGAATAAGCATCATTTTGAAAAGTGTTTTACCACAGAAACCCAAAGAGAATTTTGAAAACTGCTTGACAGCACCAACATAATCAAAGCTATATAATGTGAATTGATAACTATGAGGAGATGTGAGATTATGAGAGTGAGGTAAAAGTGAAAAAAATATTTAGTGAAATAGGGATAGATTGCATATGTAATAAAAATCCTTTACCAAAACAACTAAATCAGCAATGTGGAGCTCAAACAAAAAGATCATCTGGAAGGCAGAGAATCATGATATATGGAAAAAGGTAATGTGACATAAAATTGAAAACTTAAATATCATGACTCTCAAATATACATCTCAGCTTTGACATTTCTTGTTTTTTGGAGACATATGTGCAACTGAACATGGGACATTTGCCCTTCACATTCACATTGAATCTTCAAATTCTAAATCTACCAGATTTTTTTTTTTTTTTGGTATTGCATATCTAAAGTTCTCTCTAAATATTCTAGTGTATCACATTTAATTGAAATTCTTTAATTATCTGTCACTTTTGCTCCTTTTGATGAGAAAAATAATCATGCATATTTTTCTTACCTCAGTGTCTATTTTTTTGTTGTTTGTTTTTGTTTTTTATGCCTGGAATCATACATGGAAATATTTAGTAAATAATTATGGAGTGGATGCTTGAATAAATGAATTAGAAAGGTTAGACCTCTGGCTTAGGGAAGTTGGCTATATTCCTAAAGAGAACAAAATCAGAAAAAAAATTAGAACAGAATCAATAGTCAAAGACAAAATTTCCTGTGATAAAGGAGAAAATCAGTGCATCCTGGTATAACAAGATAATATGAAATGTTGAATGGCATTTTCTTGTCTGAAAATTGGTTTTTGAAGCCTTCATCTAAGAATAAGAGATATTAAGAATGATACCACTTTCAGAGGCTACTCACTGATCAACAAGGCTTAATGAGGGGTTCATTTTACATGTTCAATGTCTATTCAATAAAACTTAAAAAGTGCATAATTTTTGCCCTGCCTTATCACTTGTCTGCAAGAGCCAAGTTACAAAATTGTGCTATGTTGCTGAGACTTTGATAAAGAGGTCAGGATGAAATGGCAAAGTTGAAGAATCAGTTCCGGGGAGTAGGGCAGTCTGTATTCCCACACTTTGGTATAGCAATCTGAAAATCAGGTAGATAATACCTCTAGAAATTCTCAGGTAAAAAAATCTCACTTCTAGATAAGGGGAACCTAGCAGGAAGAATGGATGAAGTGACATACTGTGGCATCATAAGAATGTATCATAAGAGTTCAAGTTGAACTATATCTCCCTCACCTTGAAACTAGATACAAGGATATTTAATACCTGGGGATTAGTCAGAACTGGGGCAATGGAAAACATAGAGTAGTTATAGTACCTAGTCTAGTCACTTATAGCCATATGTGGTCTCGTTAAAGGAATTTTGGGAAGATGGCTTAAGTAGAATAGGGTTTGATGACTTAACAAGCAAGGTAACTTGCTGCTGGCAATTGATGCCCAACTACTGTGTGCTGAGTTTTACCAGGGAGATGTAGTATCACCTAGACATTTTCTTCAGTAACCAGCTGTAAGGCATGGCCTCACTTACCATCAACAAGAAGACAATGGAATTTTTAGATATGTTGATGTTTCATACATACAAGTAAGATGGTGTATAACCCAAGAATAGTAGCAGCCTGAATTTTTGCTTTATACATATTGGATTTTCTCTGTTCATTTGGGGCTGTTGTGCCTTTCAGTTGCATTCAAATTAGGTATAATCTATGTACTCAGAACAGTGTAAACTCTTATACAAGTTTGAGATAATTAATATAGAAAAATTTTTATTTAAAAACCATTTATCAGCTGGGTATGATGGTGCATATCTGCAATCTCAGCAAATCAGGAAGCTCAAGCAGAAGGATCACAAGTTCAAGGCCAGCCTCAGAAACTTAGGCCCTAGCAACTTAGTGAAATCCTGTCTCAAAATGAAAAATAACAAAGGCTGGAGATGTTGCCCTTGGTGAAATTCACTGTACCTAAATAAATAAACAAAGACATTTATTAATCAGAAGAAAATTCCATGTTGCATTTGCCAATAAAGACTGTTAAGCTCTATAAATAGTATTTAAACCTTTAATAAAATAGAATGATATCAATCTTTTATAATCTAGTGGTAAGAGCAAAATTATTTGATAAAATTCAAAAAGTTGTTTTATAAAATATCAATCAATAAAATAAAGATTTGGTTCTTTGAAAAGCTAAGTAAGACAGATAAAACCTTATCCAAACTAACCAAAAGAAAGAGAAGACCCATCAACAAAATTAGAGATAAAAAAGGAGCTATCGCCACAGACACTTCTGAAATCCAGGGGATCTTTAGAATTATTTTGAAAATTTATACTCCAATAAACCAGACAATCTAGATGATATCAACAACTTTCTAGACAAACATAACCTACCCAAATTATTATAAAGATATAAAAAATTTAAACAGACCAATATTTACTAATGAAATTGAAACAGCAATTAAAACCTTTCAACAAAGAAAAGCCCAGGACCTGATGGATTTTCAACTCATTTATATTAGACTTTTAAAGAAGAACTAATGCTAATCTTTCTCAAAGTATCCCATGAAATGGAAAAGGAAGGAACACTGCTAAATTCAATGTATGAAGTGAGTACCACTCTGATACCAAAACCAAATGAAGACACATCAAAGAAGGAAAACTGAAGATCAATATCCCCAATGAACACAGCTGCAGAAATCCTTACTACAGGCAAACCATATTCAAAAACACATTAAGAAGTTAGTACACCATGATCAAGTGGGTTTCATCCTGGGATGCAAGGTTGATTCAACATATGCAAACGAATAAATGTAATACATTGTGTAAATAGAATTAAGGACAAAAATAGCATGATTACCTCAATGAATGCAGAGAAAGCATTAAGCAAAGTCTGGCACCCATTCATATTTAAAACACTAAAGAAACTAGAAATAGAACTTACATCAATATTGTAAGGGCTATATATGACAAGACAAAGACCAATATCTTAATAAACAGAAAAAAGCTGAAAACATTGTCTCTAAAATCTGGAAGAAGACAAAGACTTCTACTCTCACCACTCCTATTTAATAAATTCCTGAAATTTTACGAAAAGCAATCAGACAAGAGAAGGAAATTAAAGGGATACAAATAGAAAAAGAAGTCAAATTATCTATTTGCTGATGATGTTCATCTCTGTTTAGAAGACCTAAAAAATTCCACCAGAAGACTTTTAGAGCCGATAAACAGATTTAGCAAAGTATCAAGAAAGAAGATCAACAAACCTAAAATCAATCACTTTCCTATACTTTAATAATGAATCTACTGAGAAAGATATCAGATAAACTATTTCATTCAAAATAATCCCCAAAATATATTTGGGATTAAATCTAATCAAGGAGGTTAAAGACATCTACAATGAAAACAATATAACACTGAAGAAAGACATTGAAGAAAACCTTAGAAGATGGAAAGACTTCACATATTCTTGGATAGGCAGAATTAATATTACCAAAATGATCATACTACCAAAAGTGTTATATAAATTCAATGAAATCTCCATCAAAATATCAATTATATTCTTCAAAGAACTAGAACAATCAGTTCTAGAATTTATTTGGAGTAATAAGAGTCCCAGAATGGACAAAACAATCCTGAACAAAAAGAGTGATGCTAGACACATTACAATAACAAAACTCAAACTATACTACAGAGCTGTAGTAACATAAACAGCATGGTATTGGAGCCAGAACAGAGACAAAGACCAATAGAATAGAATAGAATAAACAGAAACAAATACACATAGACACTGTCATCTGATACTTGAAAAAGGTGCAAAAAACATGTTGGAGAAAAGATAGCCTTTTCAACAAGTGGCCATGGGAAAACTAGATATGTATATGCAGAAGAATAAAATTATATCTCTATACCTCATGCTGCACAAAAGTCAATTCAAAGTAGATCAAAGACTTAGGAATTAGATCAGAAACTAACTGCTAGAACAAAATGTAGGCTCAACACTTTAACCTTATGGTACAGACATTGACTTTCTTAACAAGAGTCTCAAAGTGCAAGAAATAAAATCAAGAATCAATAAGGGGATGGCATCAAACTAAAAAGCTTCTGCACAGCAAAGGAAATGATTAATAATGTGAAGAGAGAGCCTCCAGAATCAGAGAAAATCTTTTCCACCTATTTTTAGATAATGGATAAATAATTAGAATATATAAAGGACTCAAAAGACTTAACACCAAAAAAAATTAATACATGAACAAAAGAACAAGAACTAAACAGACATTTTTCAAAAGAAGAAAGACAAACGGCCAACAAATACATGGAAAAATGTTAAAATCTCTAGAAATCAGGGAAATACAAATCAAAACTACACTAAGTTTTCATTTCACTCCAGTCAGAATGGCAATTATCAAGAACATTAATAATAAATGCTGGCAAGGAAGGGAGAAAATATACACTGATACATTATTGGTGGGACTACAAACTGATACTAAGGAAAGCAAGGTGGAGAATCCTCACCAAACTGGAAATTAAACCACTCTATGACCCAACTCTCTCACTCCTTGGTATATGTCAAAAAGATATAAAATCAGCATGCTACAATGATACAATGTTTATAGCAGCCCAGTTCACAAGAGCCAAGCTATAAAATCTGCCTATGTGCCTGTAAATAGACAAATGGATAAAGAAAACACACACACACACACAATAAAGTTTTATTCAGCCATTAAAAAGACTGAAATTATAGTATTTGCTGGTAAATGGATGGAAATGGAGAACCTCATGCTAAGTGAAATAAGCCAGACTCACCAGATTCAGAAAGTCAAGTGTCAAATAGTTTCTCTCATATGTGAAAGCTAGACCAAAATAAGTGAGGAAAAAACTGTGTGGGGGGTGTGTGTGTGTGGGGGGGGAAATCCATGAAAATAGAAGACTGATCAGTGGAGTGGAGGGAGAAGGAGGAGGGACAGGAAATGGGAGGAACACTAGAATAAAACTGACCAAACTAGCCTATGTACATAAATGAATATACCACAGTCAATTTCACCTTTATGTATATCTATAAATTACAAATTTAAAAAAAATTATAAATAAATGGAAGGCAGACTAGTGAAGCAGAAGAAAAGGATCGAGGAGTAGGAGGAGGGAAGTACTGGGAATTGAATTGGAGCAAATTATATTTTGTGCTTGTATAATTACATCAAATGAACCCTGATATGTGCTATAACATATGAAAATCCTGTCTGCATAAAAATGGATGGAATTGTAAGACATCAAGTTGAGCAAAATAATTCATACACACAAAGACAAGTATCTCATGTGTTCTCTCACATACAGAATGTTACAAAAAAGAAAACATGACCTGAAAATAGAAGAGGGACTATTCAGAACTAGGAGGGGAGTGGATGCCATGGGGGAGGAAGGATAAGGTAAGAGAGGGTTAACATGATTAAAAACATTTTTCAATCAAGACTGCATATAGCCATTTGAAGCATAAACATTGTTTAAAATTAAATTTCAATGAAATTTAATTCTATCCCATACCTCTAGAAAATCACTCTAAGTATAAACCTACAAATAAATGACAAGTAAAAGGAAATGTACACTATGATAATATTAACCAAAAGAAAGCAGGGATATTTATAGTAATAGCACATGAAGCAGATTTCAGAGTAAAGAATATTATCAGGGATTTTAAAAAGATTATTTCCTATAATGAAGAAATCAATTCATCGAAAGAAAATAACAATCCTAAACATACATGCATCTGGGTTATGCATTTAAATTTAAATTGCATTGAAATTTAATTTTAAACAATATTTGTGCTTCAAATGGCTATGTGCAGTATCATGCTAGTCGAAGTAAGCCAATACCTCTCCAAAAAGGCCAAATGTTTTCTCTGATAAGTGGATGCTAATGTATAAAGGTAGGAAATGGGATGAGTAGAAGAACTTTGGATTGGTCAAAGGGAAAGGAGGGAACAGGAGGGGCCATGGGGATAGGAAAGATGATGGAATGAGATGGTCATCATTACCCTAGGTACATGTATGATTGCACAAATAGTGTGACCCTACTTTGAGTACAAAGACAGATGTGAGAAATTATGCTCCATTTGTGTACAATGAATCAAAGAGCATTCTGCTGTCTTGTATAACTGATGAGAACAAATAAATAAAAAAATACATGCATCCAATAGTAGAGCTTCAAAATACATGTGGAAAAATATTGATAGGACTGATGACAAGGAAAAATGGAAATACACATAATTGTTAGACATTTTAATAGTCTTAATAACTTATATAATTCAATATGCAGAAAAACAGTAATGACATAAGAAACTTGAAACAGTAATGATATTAATGACTTAACTAAATAACATTTATAGAAGATTCTGTCAAAAACCATCAAATACAAATTCATTTCAACTGAATATGACATGTTATACTTATCAAGATAGATTATATTATTAATATATGACAAACTTAAGAGTAAACATTTTTATTATTGCATTTGAATTACACAGAATAGTGAGTTTCATCATGGCATAATCATTCATTCATATAGTATAATTTGATGAATTTCACTCCCAATTAATTCCTCCTATTCCCTAATTCTCCCTATTCCCCCTAATTCCTTCCCTGCTCCCTCTCTCTTACCCCCTTCTCTGTCTAGTGATCTCTCTTCTACTTTCATGAAATTCTTTTTTTCTCTTTTTCCCCCATCTAGCTTTCACACATGAAAGGAAACATATGATACTTGTGTTTTTGTGTTTGTTTTATTACAATTAACATGATGCTCTCCAGTTCTACCCAAATGACAAAATTTTATTCTTTATGACTGAATAAAACTGTATTCTTTTATATATACTACACTTTCTTTATTCATTCATCTGTTGCAGAATGCCTAAGTTGGTTCCATAACTTGGCTTTTGTGAATTGTGCTGTGATAAACATGGCCATACATGTATTTCTAAAGTATTAAAGCTGACTTTATTTCTCCTGGGTAAGTATCAAGGAGAGGCATAGATAAATACAAGGATCATGTAAGAGTTCTATTTCTAGTGTTGTGAGAAACTTCCATGGCTGTACCAATATACAGTCCCACCAGCAGTGTATAAGACTTTTTTTTTCTCTGCATTCTCACCAGAATTTATTGCTCTTTACACTTTAAGATTGCCATTCTAATTGGTATGAGATGGAATCTCAATGCAATTTTGACTTGCATATTTCCCTTATGGCTAAAGATGTTAAACATTTTTTTCATATAATTTTTGGCTATTTCTACTTCTTTTTGAAAAAAGTGTTCAGTTCATCTGCCAATTTATTGAATATGTCTATTTGTTTTTAGTGTTGAGTTTTTTGTTGTTGTTTTTCAGCACTGAGCATTAAACTCAGGTCCTCATATTATGGGGACATTCTATGCACATACTATGCAAGTGCTCTACTACTGAATTCCAGCCCTGAGTTCTTTATATATTCTAGATACTAATCGTCTGTTTGAAGAGATGACAATGTTTTTTTCCCCCATCTGTAGGCTGTCCATTCACACTGTTAATTATTTGCTTTGTTATGCAGGAGCTTTAAAATTTGACGCTATCCCACATAACAATTCTTGCTATTATTTCCTGAGCTATAGGAATAATATTCAAGAAATCATTGCCTGTGCCTACATGCTGCTTCTAGCAGTTGCAAAGTTTTTGGTTTGATACCTAGATCTTTTTTTTTTTGGTACTGGGGATTGAACTCAGGGGTACTTGACCACTGAGCCACATCCCCAGCCCTATTTTGTGTTTTATGTAGAGACAGGGTCTCACTGAGTTGCTTAGCACCTCGCCATCGCGGAGGTGCTAACTCCTCAGCAATGGCGAGGTCCTGTCTCAGCCTCCCTAAACGCTGGGATTACAGGCTTGAGCCACCGCGCCCGGCTGATACCTAGATCTTTAATCCACTTTAAACTAAGCTTTTGTACAAGATAGGGATCTAGTTTTATTGATATCCAGTTTATCTATTACCCTTTTTTAGAAGGACTTTCTCTTCTCTAACATATGTTTTGGCACCTTTGTCAGGAATCAGATGACTGTAGCTTTGTGGATTAACTTTCCTGCCTTTTATTCTATTCCTTCACTCTAAATGTCTGTTTTTATGCCAGTACTTTGCTAGTTTTTTTTTTTTAACTACAGCTCTGTAGTATTTTTTTTTTTATATCAGGAATTGTGATGCCTCCAGCATTGTTATTTTTCCTTAGGATCACTATGACTATTTTGGGTCCTTTGTTTTTCTATACAAATTTTAGTATTGTTTCTTTTAGTTTTGTGAAGAATATAATTGGTATTTTTTTCTTTCTTTTTTTTCTTTTCTTTTCTTTTTTGTTGGTACTGAAGATTGAACTCAGGGGCACTCAACCACTGAGCCACATCCCCAGCCCTTTTTTGTGTTTTATGTAGAGACAGGGTCTCACTGAGTTGCTTAGCACCTCGCCATTGCTGAGGCTGGCTTTGAACTCGCGATTCCCCTGTCTCAGCCTCCCTAAGTGCTGGGATTACAGGCTTGCGCCACCGCACCCAGCTATATAATTGGTATTTTTATGAGGATTTCATTTAATCTATAGTTTGCTTTTGGTAACTTGGTCATTGAACAATATTAATTCTGCCTATCCATGGACATAGTAGCTCTTTTCATCTTCTGTTGTCTTATTCTATGTGTGTTTTTTCAGCAGTATATAATTCATTATAGAGGTCTTTCGTCTCCTTGGTAAGGTTTATTTTTAGGCATATTTTGGAAGCTATTGTGAATGGAGTTGTTTTCCTGAATTTTTTCTTCAGTGGGTTCATTTTTAGTGTATAAAAGCTATTAATTTTCTATGTTGATTTTTTGTTTGTTTGTTTGTTTTGGTACTGGGGATTGAACTCAGGGGTACTTGACCACTAAGCCATATCCCCAGCCCTATTTTGTGTTTTATGTAGAGACGGGGTCTCACTAAGTTGCTTAGCACCTCGCCATTGCTGAGGCTGGCTTTGAACTCCTCAGCAATGGCGAAGTCCTATCTCAGCCTCCCTAAGTGCTGGTATTACAGGCTTGAGCCACCGCGCCTGGCTTTTATGTTGATTTTTGTATCCTGCTATTTTGCTGAATATGTTTAAAAGCTCTGTAAGTCTGGTGGAATCTTTAGGGCCTTCTAAATATAGGATCATACAACTGGCAAATGTGGATAACTTAACTGCTTGCTTTATTATTATCCCTTCCCTTTCTTTCATTTGGCTAAAGTTTTGGCTAAAATTTCATGAACTATATTTAATAACAGTGGTGAAAATGAACATTCTTGTCTTGTTCATGATTTTAGAGGAGGCGCTTTTGGTTCTTACCCATAACATATGAGATTGGCTTTGCTATATATAGTCTTTACTGTATTGAGTTGAGTTTCTTCTATCCCTAGTTTCTTCAGTTTTTATTTGTTTAACATGAAGTGGTGTTTAATTTTCTCAAAGTCTATTTATGTATCTATTGAGATGATTATGGGATTTTTGTTCTTGATTCTATTTATGTAGTGTATTGTGTTTATTGATTTGCATGTGCTGAGCCATCCTGCCATCCATGGAATAAAATAAACTTGATTATGGTGTATAATCTTTTTAATGTATTGTTGAATTTGGTTTGCAAGTCTTTCATTAGAGATTTTTGCCTCTGTGTTCATCCAGGATATTGTAATTTTCTTTACTTGATATGTCTTTATCTAACTTTGGAGTCAGGATGATACTGGCTTTGTACAATGAGTTTGGACATATTCCTTCTCATTTTATTTCATTGAATAATTTGAGAAGTGTTTATGTTGGTTATTTAAAGGTCTTGTAAAATTCAGATATGAATCCACTTGGTCATGGGCTTTTCTTTGTTGGGAGATCTTTAATTACTGCTTCAATCTCATTGCTTGTTATTGGTCCATTTGGGTTTCTATATTCTCTTGGTTCAATGTTATGTCTAGAAATTTATACATTTCTTCTCAAATTTCCAATGTATTGAAATGTAAATTTTCAAGGTAGTGCCTAATGATTCTCTGTATTTGATTGGTGTCTGTTGTGATAGTTTCTTTTCTTCCATAAATGTTTTATTATTATTATTATTATTATTATTATTATTATTATTATTATTATTTGTATCAGAGATTAAACCCAGGGACTCTTACCCATTGAGCCACAGCCTCAGCCCCTTTTAAAAACTAGTTTATTTAAATGCAGGGTCTCTCTGAGTTGCTTAGGGCCTCAATAAGTTGCTGAGGTTGGCTTTGAACTTGTGATCCTCCTGCCTCAGCCTCCCAAGCCACTGGGATTACAGCTGTATGCCACCGTGCCTGGCTTCTCCCATAATTTTATTAATTAGAGCCCTTCTCTCTTTTGGTAAGTTTGGTTAAAGGTTTATCAATATTGTTTATATTTTCAAAGAACAAATTATTTATTTCCTTGATACTTTGTATTGTTCTTCTGTTCTCTTTCATTAATTTCATTCCTGATCTTCATTATATCTTTCTATCTACAGGTTTGGGAATTTACTTTCAGACTTTGAGATACGTTATTAGGTTATTTATTTGAGATTTTTCTGAATGCTTTTAATGTAAGCACTCATAAACATCCTTCTTATAATTCCTTTGCATATTCCACAGATTGTAGTATGCTGTGTTTCTATTTTCACTTAATTCTAAGAATTCTAAAAATCCTCCACTGATTCCTTTGATGAATCACTCATTCAAAAGTATGTTGTTCAATCTTCATGTCTTTTTGTGTGTGTGCTATTGATGTCTAATTTCATTCCACTGTGATCTGATAAAATGTCGGGAATTATTTCAATTTTTTTGGTTTACTAAGACTTGCTTTGTGAACTTATCTATGATCTGTTTAGAAGAAAGTTTTTTGAGCAGCTGAAAACAAAGAGGATTTACTTTCTCTTCATTGGATGAAATATTTTATTGATGTGATTTAAATTCATTTGATCTAAAATACAGTTTAATTCTACATTATCTTTGTTGATTTTTTAAAATCTGGATGACCTATTAGTGAGAATGGTGTATTGAATTCATCTGCCAATATTGTGTTGGTACCAATATTTATTTGTTCCTGTATCTTCAGTCATGTTTATCTTATGAAATTTGGGTGGATCAACATTTGTGGCAAAAAATTTATAATTGTTATATCTTCTTGATGGATTGCTGTCTTTACCAATGTGTTGTGTCCTTTGTGTCTTCTAGTTTTATCTTGAAGTCTGCTTTGTCAGTCTGAGAATAGTTACTCCTGTTTGATTTTGTATTCAATTTGCGTGAAATATAATTTTCCATTCTTTAAATTTCATTCAGATATCTTCACTGGTAAAGTGGTTGTTTTTTTGCAGAAAACATGCACTTGAGTCTTAATTTTAATTCAGTCTTCTAGTTTGTCTTTTAATTAGAGAATTAAAACCATTTATATTCAGTGTTATTATAGAGAGGTATGTATTACTTTTGGATATTTTGTTTTATTTATGTTTGAGTCACTCCTAATTCCATTGCTTATTTACTCTTTTAATGAAACATTCTTTCCCATGCTCTCTTAATTATTTTCATCTTCTTCTGTGTGTAGGATTCCTTTAAGTACCTTCTGCAATGCTGGCTTAGTGATCATAAATTCCATTAGCCTTTGCTTTTATTGAAAGGTTTTTATTTCTTCTTTTATTCTGAAGGATGTCTTTGCCACATAATGCAGGTTGGCAATTATTTTCTTTTAGGACCTGAAATACATCATTCCATGAACTCTTTACCTGTGGAGTTTCTTATGAGAAATATGCCGGTATTTTTTCCCCCTGATATGTTTGCCTGTATAAATGACTTATATTTTTCTCTTGCAGTTTTGTTTTTCCTGTTTTTCAGTGCTGAGGATCAAACACTGAGCCTTGCTTGTGCTAAGCAAGTGCTTGACCATATCCCCTGCCCTCTCTTGAAGTTTTTTAGATCTTTTCTTTGTCCTAAGTTTTTGCCCTACTAACAATGATATGTTGTGCAGAGGTTATTTTCTGGTCATGTCAATTTGGAGTTTTAAATGCCTCCAGTACCTATATATCCATCTCACTTCCAAGATCAGGTAAATTTTCTGCTATTCTTTCACTGAGTACTTTTTCTAGTTTTATCTCCACTCCTTTCTCATGAAAAAGTGTCATATTTTTTGTCTTTTAATATTGCTACAGAGCTCTTGCATATTCTGTTCATAGCTTTTTTTTTTTTTAAATTACTGTCTGAAAGTTCTAGTTCATTCACGTTATCTCAAACCCTGATATTCTTTCTTTTATTTGATCAAATCTACTGGTAAAACTGTACATTAAATTTTTATTTAACTAACTGTATTTTCATTTCCAAGATTTCCGTTTAGTTCCTTTTTAGAATTTATATATCTTTATTGATATTCTTTTTGACAATCTTTATTGTCTTCCTTACCTCATTTTTTACTTCTTTTATTCATGTTTTTAAAGTCAACTTTTTGAGTTCTTTGTATGGCATTTCTTTCACTTCAAAAATATATATTCAATTACTGGGGAGCTAAAATTTTGGGGGGTGTCTTATCACCTTATTTTCTCAGTTTTTTAGTATTTATACATTGAAATTTATATATCTATTTGGATGGATATCTCTTCCACTGTATCTTGTCCCTGGCTCCTCTCTCCTCTTCCTCTCTCTCTCTCTCTCTCTCTCTCTCTCTCTCTCTGTAATTCCTGGCTATTGTGAGCTGAACAATTTTTCTCTACTAGGCCCCTTTGCCATGATGTTCTGCCTCATTTTAAGAACAGAGCAATGGACAGAGCAATGAAGTTGGCTGACTTCTGAAACTGTGAGCCAAAATAAATCTTTCCTCCTCCAAGGAGTCAGGTACCTTGGTCAGAACAGTGGAAAGCTGACTTATACATAATAACTCTTGGAAATAAAATGAAATATTGATACATGCAACAGTGTGGCTAAATCTCAAAATGATAAAGCTGAGTGAGTGAAAAAAGTTGGACAAAAAAGAATATACATCATATGGATACATTTTAATAAAATTTCAGAAAAAGCCAGCAAATACAAAGTGACACAAAATATATCAATTGTTGCTTACCAGTGGAGGTGGGGTGGGGGATGAGAGGGAAGAATATCAATGGTGTACTAATATTTTCTTTATAAATAAAATCAAGTGGCTGGTAAAGATATTAAATTTTATTAGGAAAGCATAAACAGATTTAATATTTAATATACACTCAATACAATCATCTCTCTGTGTCTGGGAGGAAGGGGTTAGGTATCTATGAATTCACTCAACCACAAATAGAAAATATTCAGAAAAAAATAGTATCTTTACTAAAGTATGGGATTTTAGGAGGGCATTATTCTCCAAACATTATAGTATAACAACTATTTATATAGCATTTATAGTATATTAGATATTATAAGTAATCTAGAGGTAATTTAAAATATAGGGGAGGATGTACATAATTTTATATGCAAATATTCCTCTATTTTGGATAAAGAACTAGAATGTGTAAAGGTTTTGGCATCAGCAGGAAATGCTAGCATCAGTCCCTCATGGATACCTTGCAACAATGGTACTAGTATTTTGTTGTCTCACAATAAAAGTATTTTTCCAAGCCAGGAGTGGTGGCGCAAGCCTGTGATCCCAATGACTCCAGGAGACTAAGGCAGGAGGATCACAAGTTCAAAGCTAGCTGCAGCAACTTAGCTAAGCCCTAAGCAACTTAGTGAGATCCTGTCTCAAAATAATACATAAAAAGGGCTGAGAATGTGGCTCAGTGGCTAAATGCCCCTGGGATCAACCCCAGGTAGCCCCCCCAAAATAAATAAATAAATACATAAATAAAGTTATTTTTCCAAGTTGTATGGAGGCCCCAATTACTCCCTGCCAATTTCCCCCTGTGTTCTGTACAAATACAACTTTGTGTGTGTATGATATGATATGGACAAGTTTAGGAAACACGCAAGGAAAGAGTTACCAATCAAGTGTTAGCAACTGCAAGAATTTACTTTCCTCCATCCTCCCTTTTTTCCAAGTGCCTGAACATTAAAGGAAATCTCCAGTGAAGGAAAGTCGCTCACAGAGCCACTTACTCCAAACCCCTGCATTTCAAACTCTAAAATCACAAATCTAACTTAAGGAAAGGATATATAGTAAGTGGGGATAAACTTTGAACTTAGAAAATTCAACGTTAAAATAAGCATTTTATCTTTTAATATCCAAAATGAGACTTTCTAGAATACATGATATTTGATTGAGTCAAACCTAGATGCCAATTAGGAAACTGAGTACAAAGTAGAAGGCAAGTACTTCTGTGAAGAGAAGGCATCAATTATTGGATCAAAAGGATGCTTTTCATGTCTTTACCCCAACTAACTGAGACTTCCCAGTAAATGAATCATATGGATTTAAAATATGTTACAAATTTCATTTGAAATTATTTTGGATACCCAAACTAACACATCCTAGCAGAAAATTTAAATTGTATAAACCAAAACAAACAAACTGTGGATATATGGGTGTAATCCTACTCTTCTTCCTGAATAATTGTTATGTGCAGAAGAACAAAATCACACTTTTTCCTCACTGGTACACAGTAGTACATAACAGATTTTAATTGCATTTTGAGGGTAAGACTGAGGACCCAATGATTTTGTACACAGCCAAGATGAATGTCATGCAATAAACCAAAAGATGAAATATTGCCATATATTTGGGTGGAATCAGGAAATGTATTACCCATGAACGATTTTTGAAAAGTTATTTAAAGAAAGTGCTCCAACTAGCACAACCATGCATTAATAGTAAAAATTCCAGTGGTAATATCAAAACGGGACTACTGATGAGTAAGAATCCAATTGATACAGGTTAAATTCCAAATAATTATAATAACTTTGAGTATCCTTAATTTAAAATATATATAAAAATTAAACATTTATTGTCTGTGCATTAGATTCAAAACTAAACCAGTGTTTCTCAAATCATGTTCTGCAACAAACTAGTTTCTTCAGAAAGCTTCAGTAGTTACATAATTTTTAGAGGCATCTTATCTATTTACTTTATCATCTTGGGTATTTGTACTGCATTTTCAAAGCTTCAGAAGGCTTACTTCAAACAATCAGTATAAATGTAAGGAATATTTTGCACACTTATTTGACCTCAGAAACTTTCTTGAAAAATAGTTATTTAAATGTTAAGAAGTCCTCTCTGAAAAAAGACATTTTGACAAAGACCAGACAGTTTATATTAGAAAAAAATAACTGCTCAGTTATCTTATTTTGGAGCAATTGAAAGTTGTCACTTAGTTCTTAATATGGGTATTTAAGTAGATACATATGGGACAAGGCAAATATTTATATATTTATTATATTCAATAATATGGGGAAATTGAGATATTCATTCATTTTTTCATTTATAACTAATGATTTGACTTCCACCAGTCATTTACTGAGACTCTCATTAACTCTGCCTTCAGGGTTCCTCAGTCCCAATTTGTCCACGAGGCCATCCATTTGCTCATAGTACCAAAGTGAGTTGAGGTAAGGGATGAAGCCTACTTGCATTTACAAAAAACAACTAGGGAGTAATGATCTGGTAAGCCTGCAGTTGCCATTGTTCATGTCCACATCCTGCACAGATGATACAATTTGGCCATTGGCTTTTTTTTTTTGGTACTGGAGATTGAACTCAGGGGCACTCGACCACTGAGCCACATCCCCAGCCCTAGTTTGTGTTTTATGTAGAGACAGGGTCTCACTGAGTTGCTTAGTGCCTCGCTGTTGCTGAGGCTGGCTTTGAACTCATGATTCTCCTGTCTCAGCCTCCCTAAGTGCTGGAATTACAGGCTTGCACCACTATGCCTAGCTGGCCATTGGTTCTTGTGTACACTTAATTGTTCACAACTCTTTCCATCAGTGCCAACGCATTTAGATTTTATGCTCAACTATTGTGTAAAATACAAATCATAGATATTGGAAAGTGCTTTCAGCTTGATCTATACTGAACGCTAGAGGAGCCTAGGCCCTCTCTGGTATGGTAATTTTGTTGTGGGTAGGTATAGATACCTTGGGGCAAATTGAAGGTTTTCAGGGTTTTTCAACTCTGGTGAACAAGAATTGAGAGACTTCTAATCTCCTGGAAACCCTGGCTTCCTGTGCCAGGTGGTCACTCACTGCCTAGCACTACTTACCACAGAGTCTGCAGCACATTACCTGATCAAGCAAAAAGTCTTAATATCTTTATTCCAGGCCTGGGATTCTGCCTCCATCCTATTTATAACTAAAGGAGATTACTCATATTATTCTTTATGAAGTTTCAAATTTATTTTTTTGTCCTGAACTTTCATCAAAAAGCAGCATGTGTCTTTGCTAGCAAAAATACATTTAATTTCTATAGGCAAGTGCTTATAATTTCCTATTTTAGTGAAATTGTATATATGCAGTATAACTAAACAGTGCACATATGTGTAGATGGTATGAATACCAGGAATTTATCATCTCAAGAAGAACTCTAAGAATATGCAGGCCAGTGGAAGCTGCAACTAATTGCACAGGATACCATCAAGGTTCCAGGAGCTTTCATTTGTCTGCATCCCCAGCAAAAGAAGTGTCAGCCGTGGTTGTAGCATGACAGCTGCTGCAGGCACCGATCATGTACTCCTGTCAATCTGTTCAAAGGTGAGAAGTGTGAGGCCAGTCCCAGTGAAGTCTTTTTCTATCTCATGCTTTATGTGGAGGATAGATTCTTTCCTAGAAATTCTCCAGCAAATATTCTTTAGATTTCAGTGACCAAAGACATGACCGGAGACATTTCACACAATCTCGGGTCAAGCAAATCTCAGAATTATGTCACATGGCCATCCCAAGAATTCTGCATATGACCACCCCAAAACTGCAATTTTGCCATCCCAGGACTGTGTTCCATGACTACCAGAGATCTGTGTCACATTGCCACCCAAGTACTATGACACACGGCTAACCCAGAACAGTGTTACATAGCCACCCTAAACTGTGTCATTTTATCACCTGTGAACTTCATCACATGGATTCTCTAGAATTGTGTCACATCATCACATTGCTGCTTCAGGATTCTGTCACACTGCATTGAACAACTGTATCAAACTGTCATGACTGTCACATGGCCACCCTAAAATTGTGACACGTCATTAACTCTGAAAGCTATGAATGTTGAAAACTGACATTTTAGCTTCTCTGGTGGGAGGCCAGCTCTGCTAGCAGAGAAGAAAAAGGAGAAAATGCTCAACAAACCCAATATGGTCTACTATTAAAATGCATTGTGTGCATGTGTGTGATGTTCAGAACAAGAGCGGGGGAGAGAAACAAAGTACCTTAAGATTCATGGACTCTATTATGTCACAGGTTGAGCTGAATTATGGAATGTGCACAAGCTAGATTGCTGTTATGAGAAGAATGAATTTACTGAAAGTGATGAGAGAGACGATTAATGGAGGAAGATAAAAAAAATACGTAGCTACAAACTATGTTTTCCATGTTCCAATTTCTCTGCACTCAGGTAGGCTTTGAGAACTATCAGAAAAAGTTCCTTAAGGTTGTTTACCACCCCAGTGTGGAACTCCAGGAGTTAATTCCAGTATCTAGGCTTTGTTCTTTCTCATAGGGCAGAAGCAATATCCCATCATTTCACCCAGTAGGGAGCACAGCAAACAGAAGCTGTGTGTGCTTACCTGCCACACAAAGCTCTCTTGCTAATGCTGAAGGACATAGATTCTACTTATGTGCAATTCTCTAAAAATGTTTTTGGGGGAGGGCTAGCCTATTAGCACAGAAACCAGGAAAGGTTTCCCAGATGAGGCAGCATGATGTAAACAGGCAAGAGTGGAGACCCACTTTGTTATCAGAGCAACATCTTGCTAGTAGCTCAAAGGCAACACTTAGAATATGTTCCGCACCTGCTGGACTGAAACTGACGCTGGTGATCACAGTGTCCTTAACCTTCCTAAATAAATCCAGATTTTTATTGAAACTACTAGTCATATGCATTTTTTGTAATGCTTCCTAATTTATTGACCTGACTGGTATTTTGACTTAATTAAAACTTTCTTTTTAAAGTTCTTTAATTCCTTCCTTTACTGTTATTTTACTGTGGTCATAAAACCTTAGGGATTATTTGCTACTGAAATCGTCTAGTGATTGTGAAATAAAATACTTACACTTAGCTACACAAGGTAAATAGGCGCATGGTCCAAAGACTACTAAGAGGGTGGGTTTCTTTTTTGTCAGTTGTGGTAAGTAATTCAGGGCACCTTTGAAATGGCCACAGAGCTTTCCTACCGCACATCGTGGGATGCACTGTTCAAGGGAGAGTGGGGGCTAAGGTGTTGCCTGCAGCCTCCCCAGATCCAATGCTTTTGCAAGGCAGCTGAGCACAGCATTTGAGAAAATTACAGAGCAATGTTCCCGTGAAGAGCAGGAGCCAGCCCTCCTCCCACTGCCTAATTCCAGGCTACAGCGCCCACCGTGTTCCCCTTCGTTTCTCTTCAATGACAACCTGACTCTCAAAAGTGTCACTAATAAGCCAGTTCCCAATTAGCTGTGGAAGTTTTTTCAGGGCTCTTGGCAATGTTCCTGCAGCTTCTGGGGGTTGTTACTGCCTACAAACAGAGGATCATTTCTGCTTTGCACGATTCAAAGGCATGAGCTGCTGGGAAGGCAATGCTCTGGTTTCATTATTCCTTGCTAGCAGGAGAACAGAATACATTGCTTTTAATGTTCAAATATGTCATTTGAAGAAAAAAATATAAGTCCTCCTGCCTGAACCAGCTCTCCATTACTTATTTGTGTAAGTGCGTGCACACATCCAACAGCCCACGATGTTCTCACAGACGAGTCCTCAGAAAATCCTGCATAGCAATTTAAAGACTGCAGGGTGTAATAAAGTTGAAGATTTGGAATGAGACTGAAAGAAAGGCAGCAGCAGTCTGCCATTTAGCTGTCGTTGAAACAGTGACAGTAGGTCCACTCTTGGAATGCCTTTGTATCTGACTTGAGCTCTAAGTGGGAAGGGCAGCTCCACTGGAGCGTTTTAACAGGTGGAAAGCAGGAAGCCCCCATCCTCTTCCATGACCCACTTTACTGGAAGAAAGTCAATCACTGGTATAGTTTAATCGCAAATCTAGTGAACTTTAAATCTCATGCTCTTGTTACTCTAGCATCTATCCTAAATCAGTGATTGAGTCTATAGAGAGACTTTGTATACGGTGGGTACAGAGGAGAAAAAAGAAAAGATTCCCATCATCACTTATGACCCTTGACACTTTGTATATCAAGGTTATTTTATTTGTGTGTGTGTGTAAATTTGTATACAAAGGATTGAACCCAGAGTTACTTAACCACTGAGCCACATTCCCACTCCTTTTTATTTCTTATTTAGAAACAAGTTCTTGCTAAGTTGCTTAGGGCATCACTAAGTTGCTGAGGCTGGACTCGAACTCGAAATCCTCCTCCATCAGACTCCTGAACACTGGGATTTTAGGCATGTGCCACCAGGCCCAGTCTGTACATTGAGCTTTTAAGGATGGTATATTAACACAGTAAGGGCAGAATGAATTTTGCAATATTCCTTAATCTAACTGGAGTGAAATGAGAAGTGAACTTTAGAAGGACAAAACATAATTTCCTAGCAATGGGCTGTCTATACATTCCTTGTCATTTATTTATTATTTATAAGCAGTATACCAAGGGTCTTCCATGTGATATCACTAGTAAGTGCTTAACAAATTTGTGCTCAATGCTGTTGATTCTTTCCCTGTAAATGGAAAGATCGACTGTGACACCTGTGTCTGTGACACTCAAATAACATTTCATACATTTCCAGTTATTTAATTACTTAATGTGAGGTCTGCGTGTTTGTCAAGAGTGAATATTCTGTGAAAACAGTGGTCATCTGTTTGATTCACCTTTAAATCCTTGAGGGCTTAGGGTCTTCCTGATGGCAAGGTATGTGTTATGTTTCTGTAGATCCCGGAGAGACCGTGGTCCCACTTGACCAGGAGTGAGTTCAGGGAAGGAGACAAATGTTAGGAAGATTGAGCAGGACTTCCCTCCATTCCTGCTTGCTGGTCAACTGATCTACTAACTTCATCACGGGAATAGAGGACAGGATTAAATCTGCCACATACACATATATGGCTGTGTGTGCGCTAGTTAAGTATTCTATCACTGAGCCACACTTGAAGCTCCCTTAATGTTTTAAAACCTAGATAGTTTTGCCTTATTCTAGTGTAGAAAATAGAGATGAAAATGAATCATGAAACTAGGAAACAACCAAAAAAAATGGTAGCTTTCCCTTTTCTTGCAATCTTACACAGCTTAGCTCATTTTCCTTTATAAAGTGCCCCCTCAAGTTTATTCTTTTCTTTCCTATGAAACAACATGTTATAAAGACATGGAATCAATTTGCAAATGAGGGGAAAAATAAGCCAATAAAATTTTGACCTTTGGCATGCCCTGATTCTTTTTCATCTGCACTCACACATCTTTCCTTCTCATTTTGTCATTTACAGAACTGAATGAGAAAATAGTGAAGGAGAGCGTCAGGCAGTGATGGGCTCAATATTGATGATGCACAATGCCTACACATAGTGCTCTGGCTTCCAGGGAGTTAGCATCTAACAAATGTTGGATGTTGGAGATAAACATGCTATTTGTGTTACCAGCCTGAATTTAGAACTCTTTAAGTATTTCAAAGATGGTGATGACGCTGATGACAACAATGATGATAGATAATCAAAAGGATTTCTACTTGTAGAGATTACAACATTGTCTATGAAAAACTAAAACAACAAACAAGCAAACAAAACACGTAACGTTTGGATCAGGCTTAAAAGATTAGTAGAATTTTTACAGTAGTTCTATTGAAAGAGAGGACCATCTCATAAGGAAAAACCAAATATCTACATTGTTAATTCTGAGGGATTAAAAAGGAAATGACTTTATTGAAGAATAAATACATTGAATAAAAGAATAAATACGCTGAGTTAATGAATAAATACATTGAATGAAGGGGTTCAATGTAAAGTCAAAGGAACAATCTACATAGGGCTTTTTAGGTGGAACCTTAGTTGCCTGGCTGAGGAAATAGTTGGCCATGAAAATCTAGAAAAGGGTTTCATGCTGATGTGTATACCTGAGGTGGTCAGCAGGGCAGCCTAGATGAAGGAGGCAGAAAATTAGAAGATCGGGCACTAGAGTCTACTTTTAGTAAACACTTAATAGTGGCATTAGAGGGCTGATGGCAGGACTTCAAAAGATTAGGAAGTTTTAGTGCACATGGGAATGAATAAAAGGCAGAGAATAGGAAGGAGTTTAAGCAGAAACTTGTCTTCTTACCTTGACTAAAATGTCCCATTAGCATCCCTGGTTGCTCTTGCTGATTGTTATGGTTTGGATGTGAGTTGTCCCCCAGAAGCTCACGCAGGGAGGTTTGGAGGAAAAATGATTGGGTTATGACCTTAACCTAATCAGCTAATTAATCCATGATGGGCTTTACTGAGTGGTAACTGGAGGCAGGTGGGGTGTGGCTGGAGGAAGTGGTTCATTGAGGGCACGGCTATGGGGTATATATTTTTTATTTGGTGGGAGGAGTCTCTTTCTCTCTGCTTTCTGATTGAAATGTGAGCTGCTTCCCTCTGCCACGCTCTTCTGCCATGATGTTCAGCCTCAATTTGAGCCCTGAGGAATGGAGCCCACTGTCTATGGATTGAGACCTCTGAAACTGTAAGCCCCCAAATAAACTTTTCCTCCTACAGTGGTTCTGGTTGGGTCCTTTAGTCACAGCAGTGAAAACGCTGACTGGTCCTGGTGTATGTTGAGTAGGGGTGGTAGGGACAGGGAAGTCATATGCATGCCCACTCTCATGTTCAGGACCATGGAGGTAAGTCTTTCGTGTACACAAACCAGGAGAGATTGGCTCATGCTGAAAGATCTTGTGTCCACACAGAAAAATATCATCATGTTCAAATAAAAACTGAGTACGTATCATAAAAACAAAGCAAATATGGCCTTTAGAGTAACACTGCTCATTTGGGAATGAGAGTCTTTTATTCATTCTTTTATATTTATGCCCCTCACCTTAGTAATATAAACTACTTAATTATATCTCTAGACAATTAGCTGAGTACATATTATGCTTCAATTGCCTACTGATTTCATCCTTTAATTTTTCATAATGAACGTTACATCAGGTACATAATTATATGGGACTGAACTATCAAGAGGAATTTTCAGATCTCTGTCATACAAGTAACTTCAAAATTGATAATATTTTTATTTAGAATGTAGGTGATGTGCTGGAAGATCATAATATCCTCACATAGATTTGCATAAAGTCAGTATTTTATTAATAGATAAGGAAAAATCCTGGATTCATGCAATTCCTTTCTCCATGGAAAAGTACTTTCTGGCATTTATGAATCCTTATTCTATCCCTGTGAGGACTGTGTAGGCAAAGATTTTCTGTGTTTACAGATGGGGCAGTTGAAGCACTGCATGATAAAGGGTATGATTTTACCAAAATAAAATCAATTTCTGAATGCAACTTGAGATTCACATTGTTGTAGTCCTCTCCTATGTTGAATCCCTTTGCCTAGAAATAGTAACAGGTGAGAGCAATGTTCACGTTTAATTGGCTACATAATTTGCCAGAAGGAGCGAATTCTCAGTTCCCTAAAGACTTGCAGCAGGGAGTGGGAAGCTGGCAGGGACTCACTTTGAGCATCCACCTCTCACTCCTCTCTAGCCACCTGGGCTCGCCGCAGTGCCACCCATGTGTCCTTCTTCTGGAATGTCTTTCATAGTTGATAAAAGAGTCTTTCTCTCTTCTATCTATATTTCATCTGTAAATAGAAATAGACAGGCAAAGGAAATTTCATTTGTTAAATTTGAGCATTTTTTACTGGAGGCTGCCTACACTCCCACCTTTTTTTTTTTTTTTTTTAAGGAAAAAATCCCTAAACAGAGGAAAGCTATGTCAAAGCCCATTCAATCCAAATACAATTCAGATTGATGCTCTAGATCCCCTAGGGACTTTGAAAATATTTCTATGATGATTTGTATATGGTTTCTGCCTCAGAAAGGGTGCTGTTCAATTGTACATTCAGTGAGGTTGAATGAATTCTTCTGGGACACCTCATCAGCCACTCAAAACATCACACCGCTGTTTGTTGCTATTCGTTTTGTAGCCTGCTAGTCAAGTTTCAAGCCAATTCAAATCAGTTAAATGCAGTCTTCAAATGTTATTTTTTGAGACTATGTCCTATTCCTGATTCAGAATTCATCTTGTGGGTTTCTTTTCCCCAAAAAGAGCAATTAAATAAATTGATCACAAATCTTTATTCATAAATCCTGTGACTATTTCTTATATTTAGAATATAATAAAAGTGATAATATTTTTATGTTTATATTCAAACTATTTTTTTTCAGTACTACAGATAGAACAATCCAGGGGACACCTTTACCCCTGAACTACATCCCAAATCACTACTTTTTTGATACAAGGCTTCCCTAAGTTGCTGACGCTAGCCTCAGACTTGGCCTCAAATTTGCAATTCTTCTGCCTCAGCCTCCTGAGTATAGGTGTGTACCACCATGCCTGGCTTTATTTTTGTACTCTATATTAGGTCTGTGTTTTATTTGGGATGACAGTTGATTTTAGTTGGCAATATTATTTCAAAAAGAAGATTTCTTATATATTTTTGATATAAAATAATTACTCTGACCTTAAATTATTATTTTATAGGTATGAGAGATGGAACAAGCTGTTTTGATATGCATATACATAGTGAAATGATTCATACAGTTAAGTCAGTCAAACTGTTCATCACTTTCCATAGTTAACCATATTTTGTGTTTTTGGGGGGACAGAGCACCTAAAATCTGCTCTATTAGCGAATTTTCAGTATGAAATACAATATTTGTAACTTTAGTCTTCATGTCATGCATTAGATCTGTAGACATATTCATCCTACAGATCTGCTGGTTTATAATTTTTCCTACTCTTCCCTTTTCCTCCCACTCCTGCCGTCGAAACCACTATTCAATTCTCTGTTTGTGTTTGACTTTTTAAAAAAAAAAATAGATTATACCTTTAAGTGAGATCATATAGTATTTTTATTTCAGTGCCTGGCTTATTTCACTTAGTATAATATACTCCATGTTCATCCACGTTTTCCCAATGGCATTATTGCCTCCTTTTTAAGGGACGTATGTACACACACACACACACACACACACACACACAATGAACATGGGAGTGCAGATATTTCTTCCATATACTGACTTCACTTGCTTTGGATATTCACCATGTGGGGAGATTACTGGATTATATGGTAATTCTTCATCTGGAGAAACCACCATACTGTTATCCCTAGCCACTACATCAATCTACATTCCCACTGACAGGGTAGAAGTGTTTTTTTTTTCATACTCTCCTTCCTTTCAAATTTTTTGACTTCTAATTTGTTTCACTTTTTTCTGATCTTTTATGATAGAAAAGTTTAGATCAATAATTTAAAAACATTAATTATTTGGAAAATATTATCTATCTCCCTCATTTTCAGATTCCCCTAAGCTAGCCCATGTCATCTCCTTTGTTTCCTTTTTGCACTTTATGTCCTTATTAGTGGCAGGTTTGAAGAACCTGAACATCATCATTGGGAAGCATTGCTGAAGAGCTTCAGTGGAAAAGAAAGGCATAAATGGCCAGTGATCATTCTCAGCACAGACTTCTTTAGTCCCTGGGAGGGCAGGAATGGGTGGACAGTGCTTTCCCTCAACAAGCCTTGGATTTTACATGGAGCCTCACTCAGGCACTGTGATGCCCTGTGCAAAATGTCTGGATTTGTTGATCTACAGGTTGATGAAATTCTGATGAGTGCCCAGGGAATGTAGTTTCTTATAGAAGTCAATTCACTCTGTGATCATAATAAAGCAAAGTAAAGCAAAATCACTCCAACATTGTGTCTGAGAACTGACAACAGAAGAACACTGAGAAAACCATAGAAACATCCAATGTTCCTTCTCTGAGTTAACATGGATGACTGTTACTTCTATACCAATTAAGTTTTAGATCTCTGTTTCATTTCATGTGATTCTGACATAAAAATTGTTAAAATAACCAATCACAGAATCATTCCTACCTGCTGACAGCACCAAAGCTCCTCTCTTCCTTTGAAGTCAATGCAAAATCACTGAAAGCAAACCTAAATCCTATAACAAGAACTCGAACACTTTTTGTCAGAACTTTCTCAGGAGCTGAAGTCTTCCTTAATATAGTAAGGATGTATTAACCCAATCTTGTTCAATTGCAAATATGTTCCTGGTGGTCTTTGACTGGTGAACACTGACATAGTTGTAATTTGACTGAATATAGAATTCTAGGTTAAAAACATCTCACTGTCTTCAAACTTAAAAAGTATTGCTCTGCTTTCAGCAAGCCTCAGTCTTTCTGATGAAAAGTCTGGTGCCCATCTGTTTTTTGTTCAGTAATATATATTTAATTTCTTTAACATTTGAGGGAAGAAGAATAACATTAGATAATATTTATTGAGTTCTCATCATGTTCTGGGCATTAAATAATGCATTCTTCATGCCTTAGCATATTTAATCCTCACAAAAGTTAAACAGAGAGCTCCAACCTGAGTTTCATATAAATAAAATAACTGGCTCAAGGTCACATGGCTAGTTAGTGGCAGAGCTGGACATCAGCCCAGATCTGTCCTATTCCTAATCCGCAGGGCTGAACAATGATGCTAATGATACTTCAGGATGGTCTCATGAGCATTCTGGTATAAAGATTTACTTAGTGAAAAAGTCAAAATTCATGATTAAAATCAGAATTTGAAATTGCATATGGGTTTCGTTGGCAGGCTATTCCCAACTTAAAATTTCCTCATGTTTAACTGATTGTAATTCAACCTTGGGAAAGGAAGGCCAGCAGCAAGTCCAGAGAGGCTAGAAAAAGATGAGCTTCTCTCTACAAAAGAAAGTTAGAATCAAATTAAACACTGACGTTTCTGAAATAGCACAATAGACCACAAAATAAATTTGCATCATAAAAACCTAGAAATTTCATTTAGAATGATCTAAGAATCTCTGTATTACTTTTTTGTATTTGAAATGCAAATATTTGCTTATAACAAAAATGAGCTTGAAAAACTATTAAATGAATAAACGTTGGAATAATTAAAATACAAGTGGTCCACATAAGTACAGTGGAGTTGGAAAATGGATGATTGCCAAAACTTGATCTTTGATGGCGAAATCTCTGCATCTGAAGTTCTCATCAGGGTTTCCAGGCACCTATCAGATCAGGCAAAGCCAGAAAAACTACAAGATTCTCCTCAAAGTCTCTGTGACCTTAATTGATCTCTTTCTTCATTCCAAGTTCTTTGGGTGGACTCTAGTTTTCTGTGCATCTTTGAAAGGGAAAGACAAGTGAACAGGCTGGCTTTGGTGAAACTTCATAGCTGCAGTGTTTGGCCAAAGGAAGTCTCCCATAGCATTGAGACTGAATGTGAAATGGTAACTGGTTTTACTGTGGTCAAGAGGAGGGTTTGGAAAATGAATCCTGGGATGAAAAACATGGAACTATTCATTGGCTGAGTATAACTCCTCTCTTTCAGAGTGATCAGAAACTGCAAGACAATTTATACATTCCTACCACCTCTTATTCTCTAGAAATTCTTGGAGTGGTTGATTGTGAAAGCTCTTATTGGTCTCCAGGGTGGGATACTGCTGCAGAAAACATGTGTACTCATGTGTGTGTTGTGTGTTTTGTATAGGACAGAGAAAGAAACATACAGAGAAGGATTGACTTCAGAGCACCCATTCCAATTTCACAGTTGTCTGATATCTTTAAAGGATGTTGTGAATGAGTGGAGGTAGATGAGGAAATGGAAGTGGGGGTTAGGATCAGAGCATATTTGTGAGCATTGATTTTCTATATTCCCTAAAAAGGATATAGAAAAGTTGCTAATCTTCAACTCAACACACATTCTGATTAATGAAACAAAGATACAAACTCCTTTCACCACTACAGGCAGATCAATCAATTCCATTTTATATAATGCATGCTTTAGTGGAGATACAACATTCCTGAACAAGTCAGGCAACAGGTAGTGAGCAGTCTGAAACCTACACCGTTCTATTTTGCAGGAGGAAAACTCACAAGGATTATTCTTCCTCCAGGAAAAAAAAAAGAGAAAAAACAAGCACAATCATTATCATATCTGCTAGGTCATTTAGGTTTCTGCATTACCAGGTTTCCTTTTGTTCACCTACAGGCATCTTGGGATTTAAAAAAGAAAGTGATTTCATTGAGAGCCAAATCTTTGGATGTTTCTAATCCTTACAGATCAATTTTAGTAGAAATTTCTGAAGCAATGTGTTGAGAGCTCAGTGTATTTACATCCAGTGGTCCAGTCATCCTCTTCAGTGATGTGGTGGGACCAGGGAAATGAAGAAGGAAAGGGAAGAGACTGAGATGGATTACTGAGAGAGGAAAGGCCTGTTTAATTTCTTCCTGACAGACATGCTAATATGCCAGAAAGGCAAAATTTTAAAAAAAAAATCACACACACATCCTACCATTAATTAACCTTCAGACTTCTGCTCATTTTAACTGCCATCATTAACAGATCTTCTCTGGACCAAATCAAGACCCAAAAGCCAAAAAACAAAACAAACCTAACAGCAAATGTTCCATTGTCTGAAATAATATCTAAGTCTTTTTGCAAAATTAATAATTATTGCATAATTGAGCATAATCATAAACTAAAATATTTCTGATGATATTCATTACTGTTTTCGATGTAATCAGGGTGAAAAATGGTTATTCCATCCTGTACCATGCAACAAGATCACTGTATTGAAGGTGGTGCATACATTTTGTTTACTCTTTTTTTCTTTTGTTGTGGCACTGGAGATCAAATCCAAGGTTTCTGTACATGCTAGGCAAGTGCTCTAACACTATGCTATATCCCTAGCCCTAGTGAATTGTTGATTGAACTATTGCTATGAGATTATTCACAAATTTCAGAAAAAGTTTCTTTAGTCTCACCTTGATTCAATAGATTTTATTTTCCAGCACAGAGTACTACTAGAAATCTTACATCACCATCTTTATAGAATTTCCTTTTTAAATGAAGATGATGTGTCCAATAACAAATCTACTAGTTGTAGAGTAGCAAGGTGTCTGATATCAGGAGGAGGAAAATCAGTCGTCATCCCCTAGTTCAAATCCTACCTTATCATAAACTAGCTATCTGGCCAGGGCTTTAATTTCTATATCAATAAAACAATACTATCAGTAATATGAACCCCATCTAGTTATTAGAGACTTTACTGGTTGACTGACCACTGTATCTAAAATGGATTGATCTTCATGCTTCAGAGTAAGTGGACTCTAGATGCAATACTGAAAATAATTGAGACCCCCCTCTGGGCACGTTCAGATTTTATTAATTCTCAGCGATTAGAACCTTAATAAACAGCACATATTTGTGGCTAATTAACTCTGGATACTCCTGAAAGTGAACCATTTCCTTCTAAGACCTATCTTCTCATATTTCTTAAACCTGGAATTTAAAATAGGGTCCCCTAAGAAAGGATCCCTAATCTCCCTATGACTAACAGACATTATTCTTTCTGAACAGAGATTCATTAGGGAGATTCAAGTTCTCCCAAGTTCTTACCATATTTAAAATGAGACTTTCTGTCAACTGCTAAAACAATAACTCTCACATAAGAGACTGAAAATGCTTTTGTGAGCTACCTCTTGGATTTGAAAATCCCTGATTATGGTTTTAGCTGATAATGGCAGATTTTACAATGGATCACTGAAATACCTCAGTGGCTATAAACACCCTTTTATTTTTTTGATTTTTTTCCCACTTGTATCAAAAATTTAACATACAGGATATAGGTTTTGCAAGTTACATTGCCCCAGATAGCCTATGATGATCTCATGGCTAGGTAGGGAGGTATTTGCAGAACTAACACACAGGAAGTGTTAGTTCCATTAAGTGTTTATTCTATCCTTGAAGCTTGCTCTTAAATGTCTCCCTACCAGAAAATGTCCATATTTCCTTTCTTATACGCCATATCATCTTATTGAGACCTCCCTTTTCTACCATCTAAGAATTTTCTGTAAAATATTTCCCAGTCTACCAGAAATTCCCTGGCAGTATGCTTCCACAAAACCAAGATGGTTGAGACATGATGGATATGTAAAACTACTGGAAACACAATTCTCTATAAATCATTAGAAATCTGAGGTCTTGCCTTGGTGGTTAGAATTCACTGGAACTGGACAAGATAAAGGTACATTCACAAGTAACAAAAAACCAAAACATCCTTGAAGAGCATCTTTTCTGTTTCATGCACTGTTAGAATCTAAGCATTGCAATATACAGGCCACTGAGTGAAACCTGTAAGAGAAAATTGGATTTCATTGAAGTCTGAGGTGTTCCAAACACTCATTGCTTCTGTCTCACTTGAAAAACAGCTCCCTCACTGCTCAAAGATATATTAATATCCCTCCGCTGTCAGTTCTTTGGATTGCAACTAAGCCAAGAATGAAATTCACTGCAAGTTGTAAGTAACGGAAGATCTTTGTCATAAATGCCAGATTATTATGGAGAAAAGTTACATTTCATCAGCATTTTTCAAAGGTTGGTTCTTTTCATACTTTTTCCTTGAAATGAAAAGAATTTTATTTCTAGATTGGAGGAAGTTCTGTACTTGCTTAGCCTAGGCTGAAACAGGAAGTCAAGCAAAAATTTGGAAAAAAAGTTTGCCAAAACCTTGGAACTTTTTTCCAGGGAAGGTAACATCCAATGATCTGAGGTTTAGGGGTGTTATATATTAACAAATGATGACTTTAAGGCTTTGGGGTTTACATTGTTTTGTCACTTTTCAGATAATGACAGCTTTTGAAATATGTCCAGAGTCTTAAAATTTACATTCCTGTGAGCAATGTTTGCCATGCATAAAGTCTGCTCCCCCTTTTCAAAATCCTTGGAATTTATGTAGCATTTTCTTGCTTTCTTTAGTTGTCAACTTCTTTTCTTCGAATTCAAGGGACAAAAGTGATAGGGAGAAATTGATTGAGGAATTACAAGTCCTTAATTAAGATTATTGATTTAAACATGTTTTCAGTCTTCCCATTGTTACCCTGGCTCTGCTGCTCATGTGTTTTCAGAGTAAGTTGATCTAACTGATATTAAATTTGATTCTTTAGAAATAATAGAAGAGAATGGCTCTTCTTTATGTGATCATTTAGCATTTTCTAAGTTTCATGGTGCCTTAAAGTGCTGAAGAAGTAAGTCTTTTATAATATAGTAGTAGCATACCTTGTATGATCAGGCATAAATGTGTGTGTGTATGTTTGTGTGTACCAGAACACACTCACAAGTTGTCTTTCTTTAAGGAACACTTGTTCAGTCAACACAAGGTAAACATAATCAAGTTTTTCTCTTAATATAAATAAAAATGTCATTCCCCTTCAATTTCTGGAGAAAAGAATAAACCTCTTGCCTCAAAATAGAGGTTACATATTTTGCATGTGACTTTTAACAAACAACTGCAATTCAACATTTAAACACTCCACATTGGGTTGGAGTCATGCTGTATTTGAGGAAAGATTTCCAACCTATACCTAGTAAACAGAAATGTTTTATTAGTAACTATAAATATTTTGTTACTCACTAAGCAGGCCTGTGGAAATAACATATGTTATGCAGCATAAGCTACTTGTGATTTGTTGTTTTTCCTTTTCACTAGCAGGAGAATTAAATTTGCATCTCCCAACCAGAGAACTCAAGGTCATCTTATATTCTAGTAAGACTTGTTGATTATTTTTAAATAAGATTTTCAGATACATTTTTTTCTTCCCATTTGTATTGCATCATTATCATCTTAAGTCTTTAACATTTCAACCCATGACTGTTTATAGCCTCCCGTATGATCTCCATGATGGTGGTCCTTTTTCTAATCAATCTTCTTATACTATGACTAAATGCTTTTTTCTGAAAGATTGCACTCATTATAACACTCCTGTTAAACAAAAAGAAAACACCAACTTGGAAATCTCTTTGATTGCTTCTCATGGCTGCAGGATAAAACTCAGACTTCCCTGAAGTTTTCTTAAAACATGTTCACATAGATATTTTTTGCAGCTTATTTCTTTGGGGGATGAACTCTAATCAATGCAGACTGGTTTTCTCACTGATTCCCCAATTTGTCTAACACATCAAAACGTGTATCTTTACCTATTGCTTTTTCCTGGTTTTATAAAATATATTTCAAGATGATTTTCAAGGCTCCTTTCTGCAAGGATTTTAGTGATAGAGCCATTGAATGATATCACAGAGGATAAATAAATTTTTGAAAAAGCATAAAGGGAGAAGGAGTAAAATTTCCCATCCAGAAAAGGGTAAAGCCATAATCATTTAGGAAAAATGTAGATAAAGAGCCTGTAGAATAAATACAATGACTTACACAAGAGTATGCAGAGCAAAAGTTGGGGTTGCTATAGTTTGGATATTAACTGTTCCTCAAAGGCCACATGTTAAAATCTGGGTTCCCAGGTTGGTGCTTATTGGGAGGTAATAAAATGATTAAAAGGTGGGATGTAGTAAAAGGTTTTGAGGTCATTGTAAAGTATACCCATCGTAAAGTATACCCTATGTATACTTTATACATAAAGTATACTTTATACATAAAGTATACTTTATGTGATTTAGAGATTATGTGACTCCAGCCCATTCCTCACTTTCTTTTGCTAGTCATGAAATGTGAGCCGTTTTGCTCTACCACAAGCTCCCACCATGATGTGCTGGCTCACCACAGGCCCAAAGGAACAGGGCCAACTGACCATGGACTGGAACCTCCAATAACCTGCAAAAAAACCCTTTTCTCTCTACAAGTCAATTGTCTCAGGTATTTCTCTATGGTGATGGAAAGCAGGCTAACACAGGATGTTTGGTTTGTTTGAGCTGCCTTAACAAAGTACTACAAACTAAATGACTTACACAACAGAAGTTTATTCTCTCATAGTTTTAGAGGGTAGATGTCTGATATCTAGGTGAGATTGGTTCCTTCTCAAAGCTGTGAGGGAAAATCTGTTCCAGGTCTCTTTCCTTGGCATGTAGAAAATCATCTTTCTGTCTTTTAACATTATCTTCTCTTTATGTATGTCTGTGTCCAAATTTCCTTCTCTTATAAGGTCATCAGTCATGTTGTACTGAAGTCCACCCTAATGACTTCATTTTAACTTCATTTCCTCTGTAAAAACCCTCTCCCCAAGTAAGAACATGTTCTAAAGTACTGTGGTTAGGATTTCAACATACCTTTTTGACAGGATACAGTTCAATCATAATAGAAAAGGAAGTTGCTATGGCTAGTGTATCTAGCAAGAAATAATAACTCAATTTTAAATGTTATGTGAACTTGTAAATACAGTTGGCATAAATATTTATTTGTAAGTAATAGGATAATTAATTATGTTATAGCCTAATTTGTAGCCAATTACAAGTTGTGTGTAAGGCTTGTGTAAACAGTTATTCATGATATAAGATAGATGTGGATATAAACACTAGAACTTCCATTCATTAACTCTGTGACATTAATATCTTTCAGGTTCCTTTTCCTCATCTGTAGAACAGGAATAATAATAGTCAAACTCCACAACAATGTTATACATATATAATAAAATCAATTCATTGTACCTGGCATGTAGCAGGTCTAAATAAAGCATCCTTTTCTACCACTGCTTGTCGAAGAGTCCTCCCATAACTTTGAACTGCAGTTTCCAGAATCACATTGCATTGTTCCAGTTTGTCTAGCATAGGTCTTCTCTCCCATGAAAAAGAGGTGAACATTTGGAACAAGTTTAGCTGGCTTACTGGACTACCTGCCCTCTAGGTAATGGGCTATGTGGCAATCAATAGGCATTTAATTCTACATTTAATTCTGACAACAAATATGTCATCTAGGCATCATCATATTATTATTATCATTATTCTCTCTCTCTCTCTCTCTCTTTTTTTGGTACCAGGGATTGAAATTAGGGACACTTGACCACTGAGCCACATCCCCAACCCTATTTTTTGTGTTTTATATAGAGACAACAAGGTCTCACTGAGTTGCTTAGTGCCTGGCGTTGCTGAGGCTGGCTTTGAACTCGCGATTATTATCTCAGCTGTAAAAGTGAGAAATGGAAGCTCAGAGAGGTTAAGTAACTTGCTGAAGTGTTCTGTAAAACATGCTTCAAACACTGATGACCTGGGCCCAGTGCAGGGGCGCATGCCTATAATCCCAGTAACTGGAAAGGCTGAGGCAGGAGGATCTCAAGTTCAAAGCCATCCTCAGCAAAAATGAGTCACTAAGCAACTCAGTAAGATCCTGTCTCTAAATGAAACACAAAATATGGCTGGGGATGTGGCTCAATGACTAAGTGCCCCTGAGTTCAAACCTTGGTACCCCAAAACAAAACAAAACAAAAAAACACTGATGCCCCACTTGGGGGACACACTTTTACATTTGCTGTACTAAGCATCCAACATGGACTGCTTGCCTCTGTAAATGGGAGAACAAGTATGGGTTCTCAGTTGTAAAATATTCTAGGGAAATGTATTAACTTTTCATCACGATAATGAGAGATTGAGGCGAGCTAACTTTATAAAGGAAAAAGAATGATTTAGCTTACAGTTCTGGAGACCTAAGGCATAGTGCTGGTATCAGCTGGGCTTTAGTGAAGACCTGCTGGTAGACCACAGGTGTGCGAGTGTGTGTGGGCAGATGAGATCACAAGGAAGAAAGCAGAGAGCAATTCAGGGGTTTATTTCAGGCTATTACAACACCTTGCTCTTGAGAGAACTCAGTCCAAGAAACCAGCATTCCCTAGTGAAGGCAGCACCCAATGACCTCCCATTGGGGCCCACAACTTAAAGGTTCTATCAGCTACCACATCACCACTCTGGGCAACAAGATCCCAACACATGAAAATTTTGGGGACATATTGCATCCAAACCATGAAGTAAATGTATTAAAAATTAAAAACAGGCTTGCATTGCTTACTCCGAACATTTTTATTTTTCTTCAAAACTCATAGGAGAATCTCTCTCATCTGCTATAACTGAGTGTGGGTATAATGTAACAGAACCAAGGACTAACTATTCCATCACATCATAAGTTTTGCCTACATCAAGGCAAGGGGATTATTAGACAAGGTGTATCTACCAGAGGGTGGAAATATTGGAGTGGGGAGAGATCTAGCATTCTGCATATTTTAGGAGCTCATGAAAAGAAATATTGAAATGTCACCGAAAGGCTAGATAAATAAAACAGCATGAGGTATTAGTTTGAAAACTCTCTCTAAAAACCCAAATTATTCCTTTGTGTATAAACACTGTAAATCATTGGAGGCAACAGGCATTGTGGGAAGTGGAAGTGAGGGTTGAGAGTTGCTGAGATCAGAGGGTAAGAAAAGAACAGTTGCAATGATTGTCATAGTTAAAATCCCCCATTCTTGTTTTCAAAACGTATTTCTCTGTGGCATACACTGTTGAAGGTCTTACTTTGAATTTTGACAGTTAAAGAGTTTTTGTAACAGTTTCATTTTAATGAAGGAATTTTGGGTGAAGTTGGGGAGAAATAAGGCATGACACAAGTTCCTCCTGCAGGCTCCTCCTCTATAGGTGTGGCCATAGAGCCAGATGTGCAGAGCACCCTTTGCTCCCCTCTGCCAGTGTGTGCTCAGGGCTGTGTCAATATTCTATTCTTTTTATGTAAAGAGTGAGGCCAGCCTCCTATGAATCTTGAATGAGGGAACTCCGCCCTCTGTTCCCAGGAGGAGGTACAGTTGTAGGTGTCTAGGTGAGGGGCAATGGGTGCTTTCTGGACACCCTTGATGCTTCCATGCTGAGTAGTGGGAAGGTCTGGTAGTCAACTCTGAGACCTAAACTGGAATTTATAGAAGCAGCAGCTGTGCCATCTTGAGGTGGGTAGGTTGCCCCTGTTTTATTTTCCTTCCCCAGTAATGACAAAGGCCTAATCTCTATAGTCTCTTATTTCATTAGCGTCACTTGGTGGTAGGGCCAATGCAGGTATCGGGATTTTCCTGTCCTTGGGAGCTGGCTCCAAACCCCACTATTTCGGTCCTGTCACTTTCAGGTTAATCTGCACACTGACCTTTTGCCAGATTTTTAAGTTTTCAAAATAACTTTCTATCAAATTCTAGTGTCTATTTTCTTTCCCTTTAATCTATCCACTTTTTGATTGTATTAAAAAGTGGAATATTGGAATATTCTATTCCAGTGGTTTGCAGTGTAAAGGGGGAACTGACATTTATTAAATACCTGAATACCTGTTGTGTACTAAGAATGACTCCAGGTCCTGTGTTGGGGGGGGGTGGCTGGGTGGGTGTGTGTGGGTATGATTTTTATTTAATTTTTGAAACATCCCAAGAGAAACAGGCCTTATTCTCAACACTACATTATATGGAAACTGAAACAGAAATTAAGTCTTGGCCATCACCATATAACCAATAAGAGGGGCAGAGGAGTTTAAAATTCAGGTCTTCCTGATTCTAGGTCTCCTACTCTTTTCACTAACCCATGCTGAATGGGAAAGACATGAAACTGTGCTAAATAGTTTTTTTTTTTTTAAAAAAAAAAAAACTGGTGAAACATGAATATTTTTGAGACATCCCCATCTGCAAATCTGAACACTTCTTTTTCTCCTTAAAAATCGTCTCTACACAAATTTTCATGAGATGTTAAATCTCCATTTGCCATTTTATTTTATGTGTGAACAAATAAAGCCTCGTAAATTAACAGACCCTTTTCCTCCATTGCACATAATGTTCAATTAGGGCAATTAACTCATCAAGACATGACGTTGGGTTTAATGTTGGCACTGTCTTCACCATGAATGTCACCGGTGTGCTCACAGAAGCACTGAAGTTGGCTCAGATATTTTTAGCTCATTTTTGGATTTTTTTTTTTAACCATATACTGTGGTAAGGTGGGAAGACACATTCACAGTTCAGCTCTGAGGAGACAGAACTGGCAGTAATGAGTCTTTTGAAAATAACAAACTGAATGCTCCCCTTTGCATGTCTAAATATTCTTGAGACGTGCCCTGGGAGAGGGTTGCAAAGCAGAGACAACCATCTTGCCCTCTGCTAGAGTTTCTTTCACTTGGATTTAGCCAGGCTGAGATTTGAGCCGGAGGAGAAGCTCCAAGCTTATAGAGCCCTGCTTCTTGACTTAGAAGCAGGAAAAATCAACTACACAAGCCATGTCGACCACCACCTAAGCCAAAGTTATGAAGACAAAGCAGTGGCCCCTGGCAGGTTTGAAGGGACCAAGCTTGGCACAGTGCTTCTGAATGGACTGGAAGGAGAGCAGAGATGATGGTGAACAGACCTTCACTCAGAGGCTGTAATTGTTTGGTTTATAGGTCAGCTTTTATCATTTGAAAATGTGACAGCCCCATTGATTTATATTGCTGTGAGATGACATGACACAGGTCTTTGAGAATTTAGGCATAGAGAGCTGAAATAATTTTATGATAGGTTTGGAGTGTAGAGGCCAATGTTCATACATTGTTTTATTCTGCATTTGCCAAATCACTTCACTGATTATTAGGAATCTCACTGATACAATGCCTTTATTCCAGGGACACTAAAAGTACACATTTGAAAGTGCTTTGTTAACTGTAATGAGGCATGCAAAGTGTTCATTGTTACTATAAGTATTGTATTCTACTTGAATACAGAGTGTCTGTTCAATCAAGTGGAGACAGATGTGCCCTAATTCTTTAAGGTTCTGGGAAAAGGCCCTGTGAGCCTTTTGAGCAAACAGCTGCCAGTATGAGCATGCACTTTGAGAACATTTCCTGATCTCTGCCTAGTCTCAAACTGGATTCTCAATTAGAGGTGTAAGAGCTCCATGGCGACTTCACAGGGCCATTTCCAACCTCATTAGAGCCTCCAAACACACAATTCACTGGTTCAATACCCCATGGAGAGAGAAGTAAAACTGACAACAGATCTCAAAAAATCAATGACAAGTTCTGGAGGCAAAACTGTTTTCCTAATAAATTACCACTGCCCAAGAGCAGCTGATGACAGCTGCGGGAACTCCCAGGGTTGGTGACTGGTCTGATCATGCACTTGCTTCCTAATACAATTCAGTTTAGGTATTTCTAGGTTTCAGACTCATCCCCTTCTATTATTCATTGTTCTGCATAATTTGTTAGGTGGCTAAAACCAAGATATTCTTTGGTTTTCTTAGAGTGAAACTTGATTCTAGCATTGTTTAATGAATGAGAACATAGGCTGAGGGGACTTAGAATACCTAGTCCCCAATCACAGGCTGTGTGTCCTTAGGTAAACTGTTTAACCTCTGAAGTAAATTATGATCAGTGACTATAGCATATAAAAGCCAGAAACTGAGCACAGGAAGGTTTTATTTCCTACCAATGTAAGACTGAAAATGGTTATTCCTATTCTGCTTTGTGGCTTTCCTGCAGGAGCAGATGAAGTCCACCCAGACTAGCAAAGATTAAAAAAAAAAAAAACAGAAACGAAAAGAAAGAAAACAACGACAATCCTGTGGGTTGTAAAGAGAAAATGGAAGATAGGTTATGAGACTAGGAGGCTTGATAGTTCCCAACAAGAGGACTCTGGGATCTGTTTACTAGGTAGATTCCCAGAGAGGCAGTTGGATTGAAAGCTTGTCAGAAGGCCTATGCAGATGAGATCATAGAAAGCCTCACACAGGTTTCCTCTGTCTCAGGCTTGTCATAAAAATAACACACCAGAGTACTTCTCAAACTCTTACTGTTCACTTGTGGATCTGATTAAATGCTAATGCTGATTCAGGAGGTCTGGGATGGAGCCCAAGATTCTGCATTTTTATATGGCTTCCAGGTAGTGCCAAAGCTGCCAACTTAGAATGGCAATGGCAAGGAGTCACAGGATTTGAAGGGATCACATGGGCAGAAAGGAACACCTAGGAGTTAGGTGTGAACTGAATCATCCTCCGCAGACTGTCCAGATGTTATCTGAGCAAATACCATCCATTGGCCTATCCTAGAGCCTGCACAGATGTCATGGCTCTCAGAATCCTGAGCCTTTACTCCATACCCACATGACTCACCCATTTAGATACCCATGAGGACATTTTCCTAAGATATTCTGAAGCAAAGAAGCACATGCCTTGAAAACCCAGAGAGGTGGTGGGGATGTGAATTCCCTGACACTTATGCTTAGGAACCAATTTCCAAACTGCAGTAATTAATGCATTTGGGAGGAGCAACAAAAGGGAAACATTGGTTCTGAAGCTCAGCATACCAGGGTTTGCGCCATGGCTTTGCCAATGTGCCAGCTAGGTAGTTATAAGAATATCTTCATTTTCTTCATTGGTAAAATGGGGCTTTTTGTGATGAGTAAATGAGATAATATATTAAGGTCTTTCTAAATGATATGACTGACAGCTGAATCAAATAAGTCAGAGAGGGAATGATTGGGAGGTACCCAAGATTCTCTTAAAATAGTTCAAAAGAGGCTTTTTGACAACCTCAGTGTTTAACTTCAGGGATATATTTAAGCAGTTTATTTCCCAAGAAGTAAAACTCCTCTCATGCCTCATAATGCCTGGGGACATTTGGCACAATGGCCTTACAGAAGGCCCATCACAAGCTCTCTTTTATCATCAGTGATTTGTTCTTCTCTGCCTAGACACTTTACTTTTAATTTTCAATAGAGTCAAGGTTATTTTCTCTTAGTGACCTTAATCTAAAAGTAAGTAATTATTGGATATCAAGGCTTTCTAATTAATCATATATATGTATATATATATATTTTGGTACTGGAGATTGAACTCAGGGGTACTCGACCACTGAGCCAATCCCCAGCCCTATTTTGTGTTTTATGTAGAGACAGGATCTCACTGAGTTGCTTAGCACCTCACCGTTACTGAGGCTGGCTTTGAACTCGTGATTCTCCTGTCTCAGCCTCCCTAAGTGCTAGGATTACAGGCCTGTGCCACCACGCCCAGCTTCATATTTGAATAACTCAGATTTAGATAGGCTTGCCAATAGAGTTTCTGGAGTCTCTAGAACACATTTCCTTGATCCTGCTCCTCCTGTTTCTAGGGATATAACACCTGGCTCAACAGATTCTGCCACATTTGGTATAGGAAAGCTGCATTTTGAAAAATATGCATAACCACTGACATTTTAAAGAAAATATTCATAATTTTTTCATTAAATGAGAAGATTAAAATGATGGCTACAGGGATAGACACTGTAAAAAAAAGATGGTTACAGGAAAGAGACAATGATTTGGTATCTGGTGGCATACAAAATTAGGGACTAGGCATATGACTCTTGCTTGTATCATGCTAGGGTAGGGAATACTTTGAAGGTTTTTATGTATAACAAGAGTAGCAACTGTACAAACAGTAACAATCATTTACTAAGTTTTAATCATGGTCCAAACGTATGCTAATCTATAAATGCAATATCTAGTTCAGTTCCCTCTAAATTTGTGCAGAGATAGCCCTGAAGCCATATTATATTTTCTCCATGAAATATTTGTTAATTCATTCAAGTTACTATATCATTTTAGCTTAAGAATTTTGTTTGTAGCTGACACTTACATGCTACTTAACCTATGAGAAATATAGTGCTGCTCTATTGATTATCTCATTTATTCTTCCTACAACTCACTAAACCACAAGATCCACAGTTAGATATTTTTATCTTTGATTTTCACTATTATATCATTAACACTGATAACATTTTGGGCCATTGAGTAGATGCTCAATAAATATTTGTTGAATAAATTATGGATGAATATCATTATACCATTCTTACTTTACAAATGATAAAATCAAAACATTGGATAAGCTAATGCCACACAGCTAGTAGGAGTGATGATATGAACTCAGTCCAACTCCTGTTTGTACTTTAGCTACTATTCCATACTTCCAGTTGCATAATTCTTGTAATTATGCGCTGTGTAACTACATGAGATTTAAAACTCAGTATGTTCAGAAATGCTGAAATGGTAATTGCAATAACTGATGCAACCATGATCTTTGAGGTTTCTCTGTGATTTCTTCTGTGAGAGCTTGAGTTTGGAGTGATGTTTGGAAGGAGCAAGGGGTTAGATCTATGAAAAGGAAATGAGAAAAATCCTGGCAGAAGCAAGTGAGGAAAAGATGAGCTGAAATTCAGAAACAGGTTGGTGCCTGGGGTAATAAGCAAGTTTGCTTAAAACAAGAGATGAGCTCAAAGGGGAGTAAGAGATAAGGAAGCTTCATTGAAAATGGATGTGCTAATAAAGAGTCTTATCATTACTAAGAATTTACAATGAGCACAAGGAATGATTGAAATCCCCTGCAGGTTTTTAGGCAAGAAAACTATATTATCACAATTTTATCACATATTTAAGGACAATGGATTCTGTGGTTGTGTGAAGCATAATTTTGAATGTTTAGATATCAGCTGGAAGCTTTCTTTGTGGTAGTCCAAAATTCAAGGTGATGACAATCTTCATAGTAATCTTGTCTTGAACACTGAAATGATAATGTCTGAGATGTGTTTCAGAAGCAAACAGCAAGACCTTTCCTTGGATTGGATATTTGTGAGAAAATCAGATTTCTTAACATTAGTGTAATATTAGTATTTTGTTATCTGAGCTGCAAGCGGGAGAATATATTCCTGAGTGAGGGTTAAATGAGTAAGAGGAGAGCAGTTTGACTGGTTATGGGTCACAGAACTGGAAAGAACTGTCTGTGGGTGGAACTGGCTCATTTGCTGGTTTTGTTTGGATACCACTGTGTTTAATTAATGTCAATGACTGTAGCCAATTCAGCAGAGGTCGCAGTACTCCATTGTCTTACATATAACCATGTTACATAATTTTACCCACCTGGAATCAAAATGCATTTGAGTTTGTGACCTCTGTTTTTCATATTCTCCTAGGTCCTCTTTCTGCAATTCTATAATACTTTGCTCCTAAATTGCAGCAGAATTACAAAAATTGCCTTTGCCTTTCATCCTGTGGCAGCATGGTTACACAGCTCCCACACACAGCTCTTGCAATTATGCAAACTTTTGGGAGCAGAAAAAAAATAGTGTTGTTTCTGTCAGTGTGTGGGCTGCAGACGAACATGAGGAGTCTCTCGAAATGCAAGCAGAAGAGTGATAAATCGTTGGTTATGAGGTCTTAGTTAAGAGCAGGCTTCAAAGAAAACCTACTCCAGTGTACAGAGTGGCAGGGAAATAGGTAAAATCTGAGATCAGAATTTAATGTGGTTTTATCAAGAAAAGTGTCACGTTAGTGACTAGGTGTGGCTTGTAGACTTCTCAGGCAAACTCAGTAAAGTATCAGAGAAACAGACTAATTATTGTCCAGGAAAAATCATGCTCCTTTTTCATCTTGGCTTAAACTTCCAGTTTATGGTCCTATCTTGCTCAATTGAAATGATAGCCAATATGATAGCAAGCTGCTGTGGACTTCTTGAATCTGGAAGGTAAAAAGTCTCAGTCAGACTGAGGAAGGCACAGAGAAACCCAAGAAGTTTGACTCAAAAAAATGTGTCAAGCCAGTCATGGGAACATGACCCACATTTTCTCTCTGAGGCAAGAGGCAGCCATTGTTTTGAAAAGGATTAATTCATTAAAACACATTTCCTTTGGAAAGAGTCTTGACTGCTGACTGTGTCTCCTGAGTACCTAATTTCCTTTCCAAAAAAAAAGGGGGGGGGGGCGGGGGGACAAAAACTGTTCTTCTTTTTTCTTTCTTTTTTTTGTGAGTGGGTGGTCTGGATAAAACTCAGCCCATCTTTAAATGAATTTTGTAGTATTGAAGAAGCCTGTTTAAGCCCTCCACAGTCTCCTGTGCTGCCTTACCAGCTACTGCATGGAACTCGAGTTCCTTATTTTAACATTGCTTTCATTATGCAGAGAACAAGGTGAAACCACACTTTATAGCATTAAACTTCAGCCTCACAGAGACTACACAGCTTCAGGAATGCTGGCTTAGTACAGGAAACTGTAAGTTCAAAAGAGTATAATTATTTTGTACCAAGGCAATAAGATGGGAGTATACAATGCAATCAAAATTCTTTCAAAGCACCCAATTTCCCTACTCAACTTTCTAATAGTCTGAATACTTAAATGCTATAGCCTCAGTATTTGAGGATCAAGGAAATTTTATGGGGAGGAAAATTATAGCTTTCTTTCTAGGACAACAAACACATGATTTATTCAAGAAGAAAAGGGAACATAGGAGACCTTTCATTTGAAGATGATTTTAAATGATAGCATCTTAATTTGTGGATCTAGTGCACTCTTGTTTTTGAAATACAATCAACACATATTGAGTATCTACAGTGTATCCAATACGATGATTGGTGCTTTGCTTATATGGAGTAATTATTCTCTCAATAGACCTATGGAGTAGCTATCATTAGTATTGTTCTCATTTTAAGAATGAAAAAGCACTGAGAAAGAAATTTGCCTAAGAGTTAGCAATGACAGTGGGAATCTAAACTCCAACTCTAATACTTATTCTGTGATATACAGAGAAACCATTCTCCAAAATCCTTGTATTTTGAAAGAATTTTCAATCAATTCATTGTTGAATAATTTCAACACAGATGTCTAACCATTGTACTAGTTTCTCTAGTTGTATATGATTCTGACTACATGTGTGTCTTGCAGAGTTTAAGAGACAAAACTCTTTTTGTGGAACAAAGTAATCAATATTTTTTGGAAACATTTGCTTAATCATGATCTATTCCTCATTTAAAGATTTCAGTTAGTTAAATAAAATAGTTTCTAAAGTCAAGTAATACCTGTTGGACTATTTCCAAATTGAACACAACCAACCAATGTAGTTTACTTCATGCATGACTATTACAAAAGACTTTTCACTGGTTTATTAGTATCTCCTTTTCCCCAAAATATTTTATATGCAGCTATCAGATTAACTCTTTAAAAATCCCATCCTCAATTTACACCTTCACTCAAAAATTTTGATGGCTAAGAAATTTTATTTTTGTACGAGATACCTAGCCTTCTCTCAAGGTTTCTACCTATGAAAAATAATTTTGCCTTAATTTTTTGTATAGCTTTCCTCCTTCTTTATTCCCTATATAAGTAAATAAGTAGTTTTTAACTTAGATCTAACTGGGACAGCAAAATAAATAAATACATAGATAAAACCCAAAGACAACAAACTCCACCATTCTTTTCATAGAACTAAAATCAAAACTAGACATTTTTTATTGTGAACATAAGTAGCAACAAACTACAATAATATTAATAATACTGGGGCTTTTCATTGATACAAATCATATGTATTTATAGATCATATTTTGGTTTTTGAGATATTTCAAAATACCATTTATACTATGTACAACTTTGTAGTTATAACAATTACTAATCCTACCACTAGAGCTTGTTGTAAAATGTGTTAAAACATCTATTGCTACAACACAATTTTTTTGTTTTACTATTTTGATAGCTATGTTTCAATATATCTTGTTTTCTTTATGGTCTTATGTAGTTTTAAAAGGTATTTGGAAACATTGTTCTAAAATAGGGTTCATAGGTTCAAGGTCTTCAATGACATAAAAAAAAGTTAAAAGCCCCTGCCTTAAGGAGAATCACGTTTCTAGTGTCTCAAGACAGTATAAAGCAGAATCGATGGATAGTTGAAGAAGGATGAATAGAAAATGGGAAGGAGTAAGAGTGATGGGGGAAGGAAAGCTGAGGTATGGAAGGAGGACAGTACCAAATGTAGTGTAAGCTGAGGTGGAGAAATAGAAGATGAAAGGTTAGGAACAGGGAGAAAGAAAACAGGAGTGGAAAGATTTTTAGGAATCGTGGTTTATTGCAAATGAGATCGTCTTTGATACTGTTGGAAAAATAAAGAGAATAGAATTCTTTGTAATTTTATTTTTTAATTTTTTTTCTGGAATCTCTTCCTTTAAAATGCTCAAAATTGGGCTACAAGGGCACTGGGATTTAATTGGGTTACAACTTTAGTGGTTTGTCCATGAAGGTCTTCAGGAAAAAGTCAATTAATTATCCTTGTATAAAAGGTCATCAAATTGTATCAATTTACCTTTTTAAATTTATATGACCTAAATATCAAACATCAGTCTCTCCTGGAGCCAAGTCAGACTTTCACCATCCTTTGACCATTTCCAGTCACAGCCTACTGATACACCTCTGCTTTTCTATTTGTTGCCTGAATCCCCTGATTTCAACCCTTTCTTCGTCGTCTCCAATGACCAAGACATGGCTCTTCTACTGCCATAAAATCTGCAATTATACTAGTGGCAAGCAAACTTAATCAGGAAAGGATCAGATTGTAAATATTAGACTTTGAGGACTTAAACAAGTCTCTGTTGGAATGACAGACCCAGCTCTGTCCTAGCACAAAAGCAACCATAAAAAATACTGTTTACTACATCTATCAGCTTCAATCACATGTAATTGCCAATTGGGAAAAACCAACCCCAAAACTGTTGTAACATTTAGAGCTTTAAAAAAATACTGATATTGTTGATTTGAATTTCAACAAAAAATTAAGACCTTTTTACCTATGGTAAAATAAATAACCTTTTAACCTATGGTAAAATATTTTTCTGCTCCTTATGTATAAGTTTTAAAACTTATTATCAGAAACTTAAATGTTCCACTAATGTATTTGAGTGAATTCTGGTGGACAGATTATATATGCCATAAGTGCTGATTACTTTCTAGAGAAGTGAAGTTTGAAATCAAAAAGCCAAAGTTTGAAACCCATTAATTAAGTCTGTATCCTTGAGTAAAACTTTATTTTCTTTAATTATGGGCTCATATATGTATTCACTACCTTACAATAAATAATAGACAATATATGTGAAAGTGCTTTGTAATAGGTAAAGTGATATAAATGTCATTTATTGATAACACTAAAGTTGCAATGAGGATCTTTTGTTTAGTGTGTATTTACATATATATTTTTTTATTTAAGAATTTTAAATTCTTAAATAACTGCTTCTAGTTAAAAGAGTTTTAACAACATTGTTTGGGCATTGTGGAAACACTTAGTTCAAATGAGAGGAAATTTTTGGAGATAAGTGGAAAAAAATCAAAGTCAAGTCAAGAATTTGCTCACTTGTCTTTTATGATTTAAATAGATTCAAAAAGGAGTGAAAAAATCTAACCTCAGGTCTGTGACTGTGCTTAAATAGGATCTAGTTTGAATGGACATGTAATAATTTACTCACTTTCTTCAATAATGGGCCTATACTACTAAATTACCCTGAAGAAATTTATAGTAAATTGAAACACGCTGGAAATACAGAAGGATATAAGTGGAGTGTTGAATGGAGAACTCAGATTAATTCAATAGATCATTTGAAACAATCAGCAATGATTGGAAATAGACTCAGCCCCTGTAAGACTGAAGCTTGAAGGGTAAACTATAGCCAGGAAAAAATGAATCATGGAACTAAGGTTTTCTAGCCCATCCAATTATCAGAAGAAGAGGGTATTCCTGGATAGGCCAGACCGGGCAAGAAACATATTAACTGACAGCCGAAGGAAGCTGGCACTTGACACTTCTACATCTTGATGGAAATGGTACGCTATGCTGGGGAAAGCAGGGCTCTGGAGCCAAACAATCAGTTTTTTGAATCTCAGATTTGTAGCCTTACTAATTATGTGATATTAATTTTCTCTATAAACATCTTGCTCTCTGTTATTGCAAAAGAAAAAAAGGTACTCAATGTGGGGCTGGGCATCTAGGTTGCATGAAATAAACATTAGTTCTTATTAAGACAATCTGCCACTGGATTTAAGACAGCAAAATATTATTTACAGCCTAATTTTTCTGGTTTGGTAAAAATTCCTCAGACTTTGCTAGATTGACATGTCATTTTTGAGTAGACTTTAGGTGGCTGGCTGAGCACTGGGTTTAGCTGGGAGGAATTAGATGGAATGATTACATTTAAAGTTTAAAAATTCTTGAATTTTTTACTTCTGATTATAGTTTGAGCAAGATGGATTTCCTGTTTCTAAGTAAGTATATCTATTGGAAAATGTATTAACTTATGCATATAAAGTGCAGTCTATCAAATTCCCTTTCAGACACTTCCAATAATGGGCTTTGTATGGCAGCTATTTCCTGGATTGAATGTAAATTGAAAATTTGAAAGCCTAGTGTGAGTGTGAGTGTTATGCAATAATTCCCCATCTGTTAAACTTAGAATTATATACATAGATTTTCATCCCATTTTTCTTTCCTGTCTCCTAGACACCATTTATAAATAGACTTATTAGGATTAGTTTCTATATTTATTTCCTACAGTTTTGAAAGTTTATTTTCCCTTTTTGTGGCATTCTTTCAATTCTATGAAATTAATTATTAAAAATTATTAGGTTATGTTCTTCAAAGCATCTCTGTGTGATATTTTCCATTCTTTTATATTTTATTTTTTATATGTAATGAATATTTATATATATAAAATATATAGTGTATATTTTTATATCATAATATATACTATATGTAGAATATGATATACATTTAATACACTATTTTAATATACACTATATTATATAGCATATACATACTATATATACAATAATTATTATATATAATAATATACAATACATTGTATATGTTATAATATATATTACATTATTATATGATCTATATATATTACTTTACTAACTATTCTTCTATGTATTAATCAGACTGAATCATTTTAATTGAAGATAATAACTACACTTTAAGCAGAATGGAAGTTACTAGGGAATATTACACTACTCAGAATCATTGGGAGAGTTGGAGAAACTGGCTCTAAGCATTCAGGAACAATAACAGAACTTTACTTCTAAATTTGTTATGGCTGTTGTCACTGTCAACTTGTTGTTATGGCTGTTGTCACTGTCAAACAATGCCAGCACACCAGAAAATGGATGCCCAGCTTTCTACTTTCATTGGCTCACTTCCAAATCCGTGTCTGAGCAGGTATATCTGACTGATGGAATTAAAGGTATAAGACTGTACTCTACCTCTAAAAAAGCCTAGGAAATAGTGTTTTTTTCTTAAAGTTTTAATTTAAAAATCTAGGATTCAAAATATAGGGACCTATCAAAATGTACAGAGATATTCAAGATTTGGGAGCACCTTGAATGATATTAATTCATGGTACTATACTTGGCCTTCTCAAGAATAGTGGAGAATACTGTTTTAAATGTTCATTTGAAGGCTGATAAAATTTTTATTTATATAGTTTTGTTTCCATTTTATAACTCACATAACCACTATGTAAACTTGTTCAGGATTGAACTCCTGTTCTTCCTGGACTCATTGTTCCTCATCGTTGTTCCTTTTCTTAGGACAATGGCATCAATATTTACCGAGAGTCACCTCTACCATCTCTTCTCTGCTGGCACTATTCTCTATCCAAAGTCTTACTGATTAAAAATTTGAAATATGTATCAAATGCATCCACTGCTACAGTCAGTAGCAGAATCATCAGTACAGTCATCCACTGTTACAGAACTGTAGCCCCAGCTAGCACTATCTCCTTTCTGGACTACCTAGCACCCTGCTTTTACCTCATGTTATTTTTTAAGATCACCCCTTCAGTACACATGAGTTTCTCCTATTACATGCTTACATCACAATCCATATTTTTCTGTGTAGCATTTTCACAATTGTATTTTTCTATAATTGTAATTAAATGATTTTTTTTGTTTTAAAATGCCTTTCATTGGACTATAAACTTGAAAATAGGGATTATGGTTTGCATTGATAAGTTCCTTGCATATAACACAGATGCTCAATAAATATTGGTTTACAAATATATAAATGGGTTTAACATTATATACTGACTTTGGAAAATTGCACAAGTATTTTTGTTGTTCTTTTAAAATATACATTAACAGTAGAGTGTATTTTGACACATTATACATACACGGAGTATAACTTATTTTAATTAGGATCCCATTCTTGCATGTGTGGGTGCTAGCACAAGTTTTTCAGGGACTTCTCTGAATGGTATGGAAGATTCTAAAGAATCTGTGCCCAGTGCTTGATCTTTTGGGGTGACATAATTTTTAAATATAAACATCTATTCTCAAGTAGTCAAGCCAAAAATGGGGAGAAAAAAAGAAAGGAAAAAGACTTACTCATTTCAGATAGGCCAACATATGACCTTTTATCATGAATGGGCCTCTATGTCTACTTAACCCAAAGTTAACTACAATTGGAATTTTATTCACTTTTCTCATTTATATATCGAATATCAACTGTGTATTAAGTAGGCAAGGTGCCAAAAGCTGGGAATACAAATGTGATTTGGAGGAATGGCTTTAACGACTTCTCTATAAGATTATGTAATAAATAATTTATTTCTAATGGAGAGTGAATGAGAGAATTGATGATGGAATGACTATTTTACTCACAGTCTGAAGACCACACAAGGCTCAACATGAAGGACAGTCAGAATTTCTCCTGGAAGTGTTAAAGAAAGTTGCTTCAGGCAATGAAAGTACAAAGAATATTGGTACTTTTGAGTGGATAGAGATGGTTCTGTCTGCTAAGCAGCTGGCAAAAAACAAAGAAAAAACCAAGAATTCCCCATCCAGGTGAAGGTGAGGAGCTCGACAACTCCACATATCCTAGAGAGGCTGCTTTTTACCCACTGATGATCAGTCTTATGTTTGAAGTCATATGACCAATTAGTGTTGATAGGTTTGTACTTTGTTCATTCTTGCAGACACCACACCCTTCATTATACTCTATGGAAAATGTAGTATGGTTGGCTAAGGAAAGGATGACAGCTCTCGTCATTGAACATAAATTGCCTCTTTCCTAGCAAGACCTGTCACCTTCCCCATCACACCTTGCACATCTCATTTTAATGAAGCCCAGAACAATATGGACTCAGGCTTTCATTTTTATTTGTTTCTTCTCAAATAAATCACTACCACTTGTCAACAGGAGGAACACTGAAGGCGGAGTCAGACCCAAGCAGAAATCTTGACTTGGCTACCCAAGACTTTAGGAAGGTAATTTCTCTCCTAGATGATTGCACTTGGAAAATGAAGATTGGTATACTTCCTTACAAAGTTGTCAGCATGTTGAGATGAAGCAGCATAAACAAATGTGCATGTTCTGGGCAGTCAATATGTGTTCTTTATTTTCATGCTTTCCCTTACCAGACATAGTTAACTATGTTGTAACCTAAGTGATAGGCTACCCTGGACCTAAGCTATTGCATCCGCGCACTAGGTTATGACAACCTCGTGTTGCTTCGACAAGTTAACATAACCTCAGTGTTCTTAGATCCACCTGATTTTTGAAGTTCAGGGTGCTGTGAGGGCTATAGTTTTAGAAAATGCCTGATTTTCAATCAGCATGATGAACTGTAAGGATGAGATCAACATTGTGTTTGCCATCGGGCCACAAGTGTATGTTTTCTGTGAAACAGATACTCAATATATGCCAATAAATGACATTTATATGCACATCTTTGTACCTTCCCCAATGCTAAGCAATGACTTGCTATAGCTGAGAATTATACTAACTCTTCCCAATGAAACGAAGGTGTAAGAAAACAAAGACAAGCTGTGTTTTCCTTCTTCAGTGAACTTATGCTAGCAAATTCCCCTTTCCTGCCTTCCCTTCTTCTCCTTTTGCATTTATGAGCAAGGAAAGAAAGACCTTGCTTATTCCTTTTGAGATTACTATTCTGGCTCCTAGGCACCTGCATCCTGCTGCTCCTTTTGTGTAGAAGGCATTAAGTCTTTCTTCCATTTACTTTAAGATGCTTTAAGAGACATGTCAGTAGAATGTAATTACAAAAGACAAGAACAGCAGGGAAAATGCCAGACAATTACTAGGAGACACAGGGTAAAAACAAGGTTGAGACAAACTAGTTTATATGAGAAGAAATTCTGATTACTACCATGGTTATTATAGGTATTTAGCATTTATGGTGCACCAACATGAAGTTACACACTAGAAAGAACATAGAATTAGACTCTTTTCTAGCCAGGAAGTAATATTTAAAGAGCTGTGAGATTCCTGCAAAGCTGCTAGTTTCAGATGATGCTCTCCTGTGAGGAGGGCTGGAGACTTCTGATCCTGTGTAGACCTTGAGTTTTTATGAGGAAATAAAATAATGAACTTGGCAATGTGAATTATTTATAGTAAGTTCTCATTATGAGTTAGTTACACAGAAAGGAGTATGATGGTCTTTGTAATTTATAATGGCACTAGATACCCATGTGGAGCTGCTGGCCTGCTTGATTTCCAGTAAAAAAAAAAAAAGTTGAATTCTTCAAATTGTCTAACTTTCAGAGTTCCTGCAAACCACTCTATTTTAGGTTTTTCTGAGGAAAACATAGATGCAATTTTCAAATCACTCCGATAATATTATCAAATGTTTATTTAAACACTGGGTAAGTCAAATAATAGCAGAAGCTCCTTGAAGGCAAAAAGCTTATCTTGTTCATCTGTGTAGCACTTATACCTGAAAAAGTAGTCAGTAAATAATAGGTGCTGAAAGAGTGAGTTAAAAAAATGAATGAAAACAATATAAAATATTTGAAAAATCAAATTGACATAAAGTTGGGTTTTGAATTTCCATACAGAAAACAATTTAGAAAATAAAATCCTTAAACTGTGACAGTGCATATCATAAGATCTAATGAACTCTTCTTGGCATATGGCAATGATATGACATGTAAGATCCCAGGATCCATCTGCCTGTTATGCTGACTGTTAGCCCAACCCTTGTTGAGCCCAGTTAACTCACATTCACTTGGTTTTGTTCAGGCCTGAGCTGACTCTTACCAATGCTTTTTTAGACAGATATAAGTTACTCTTTTAAGTGTAAAACTATTTTGGATGGATACCTTTTCAAAGTATGCATATTCTGTTCAGTTTTGATTTGCACATTCTTGGAGACATGCTGGAAAATTGTCACAGATTTAGAAAATATCTATATGTAAGCTTCATAGCCCAGGACACTAATCCTTAGCCTGCTGCCTTCTTGTGATGCAACTGAAACATCTGTGAATTCAGAATTCCAATCTGGTTCTTCAGGTGGTTTTGGAAGATATTTACCTAGGTAGGACAATAAAATATATTTTATTTAATATGTTTTTTTCCAACTTGATGTATTTGTTCAAGATAGTTTGGCCTCTGGGTTTTTGTCCTAGGTCAGCAAAAGGCAGGTAGGCCTGTATTGAGGTTCTTACTATGGGCACCTTTAAGATGAAAAAAGAAAGGAGGGTGATGATTCAGCCATGTCTTTCCAAGAAACCACCTTGCTCTCCACACTATCAAATGACTCAGAAGTGACTGGAAAATACTGAGGAGTAATCGAGCACAAACCTCTTTATCTTGCACATAGTTAAACTAAAGTGAAACTCCTGAATGTATTCCCTCAATTCTGCAGAGTCTATTCTGTTGGCTAAGACTGCCTAAACTTTGGAACACCCTCTTTTAGAAAGACACATTGTAGAAGAAACAATTTAATGTAATATTGTAAATCATGAAGATTTCCTTGAGATTTCTCAGGTTTTTGTTGTTGTTGTTGTTGTTTGCAGTCAAATTTGAATTTCTATTCTTCTTCATGTTAAAACAGGGTAGATTTTAATTGGGATTGCATTGAATCTGTATAACGCTTTGGGTAGTATGGCCTATAGCACAAGAAATAAAAGCAAGAATCAATAAATGGGATGGACTTAAACTAAAAAGCTTCTTCTCAGCAAAAGAAACTATCAATGAGGTGAACAGAGAACCTACACTCTGGGAGCAAATTTTTGCCACAAGCACATCAGATAGAGC
>PVHX01010150.1:47639-71986 GCA_004024805.1 Geosciurus inauris | reverse complement strand
CTTACCATCTTCACTGTGTGGTCAACTCTGTTCTCAAGGTTAAATATTTTATCTTCATTGTCTGAGGTTCTGTCTTCCAAATGGTCTAATCTGTTGGTGATGCTCTCCATTGAGTTTTTGATTAGGTTTATTGTTTCTTTCATTTCAAGGATTTCTGTTTGGTTCCTTTTCAGATTCTCTATCTCCTTATTGAAGTGACCTTTTACTTCCTGTATTTGCCTGTGTATCTCTTTATCAAAATGGTCCTTTGCTGACTGGGCTTACTCTCTTATATCATTTTTAATTATGTACATCCTGAATTCATGTTTTGTCATTTCTTTTGCTGTACTGACCATGGATTCTAATATTGAAAAATCTTGGTTTGTTTGAATCATTTTCTTCCCTTGTTTTTTCATGATGTTTGTGTGTCTTTCTTTCTCTGTTGATCCAAGTTGTTACAGTTTTTACACCTATATGTGTATAGATTCCCTGCAGGATTTCAATACACTCTTTTGTAGGGGGGAATCACTATTGGTTGATCGCAATACAGGGAATATACAGATTCAAACCAAGTAGCTCCTAACAGCTCCCAAATACATTTACAGATTAGTCACGATATACACCAATTATGAGTTCTTTTACAATCTACTATGTAGCCAATAAGTTTGCACAAGGGTTTATAGTTCCTATTGGTGGGCTAGGGACAGTGGATGGTGGGGTATAGGATAGAGTATTGGGGTAGTAGGAAGTGAGGATACGGTTATTAGATCTTAGAAAGCATGAAAAAGGAATCCAAAAGAGGCTGGCTATTATCAGAGAGGGTGACAGTGAGTTGGGGAGGACCGGTAGGGAGGAAGAGATGTAGGGTACAGCAAGAAATGATAGCAAGAAAAATAAAACATATGTAAGTGGGAGAAATAGCACTATCTAGTACCCTTCCAGTATTCAGTTCAGAAATCTCAATCTACTATATTCCACTGTAAAACAAATCTTTGGATTCACAACTGTTGGGGATTAGAGGGTAGGAAAAGAGTAGGAGAGAAATGAGGGGAGGATAGAGAAAGAAAGGAAAGAATAGAGAAATAAAGCAAAAAGATTAAACAATAGAAATATTAGGAGAAAAAGATAAAGGATAAAATGAAAAGTGAGAGTAGAAGAGCACAGAAGGAAAAAAGGGAAGAAGGAAAAAGAGAGAGAGAAAAAAATGAAAAAAAAAAGCTAAACAAACAAAAAAAATAAAACAAAAAACAAACAATCAATATAAAAGAACAGAGTCTCAATGTGAATAGACAGGTATGTTTCCTTTCACCTCCAGTAGGTGGCGTTGTTTGTTGCTTGCTGGACTTACTCCGCTGATGTTTTGAGTGTGGGTTGCACAACCTGGTTAATTTCTGGGTCGCTGGTGAAGCCGTGCGTCAAAGATTATACAGAGTTGCTTTCCAATGTCCCCCTTAGACTAGGCTCCCAAAGGCTCGCGGTAGCAGTCTCCAATCTCCTGTTGTCTGGGCCCCCATGGAAGTTCCTTTTAGCTGATCTGCTCCCTCTGCTGCTTTGTTCCTCAGGCACTTTGGAACGGAACTGGGGCGGACCCAAGCTTCCTTTGTGGAGCTGCCTTCGCTGGCGTCTGTGGCGCGGCGCATCTCTTACCCTGAATTTGCGCTCCCCAGTGCCTGATGGCTGGGGCGTGGGTCCACGCGAGCTTGCTGTGGATCCTGTGTGGTTGGTTGGGCTCTGGAGCCAGGTTTCTCGAGTAGACGCAGCCCCCGCCCGAGGAGAGCCCTGAGTTGGGGCTCCGAGCCGAGCCGCCGGGATCGCACTGCCCCACAGCGCTTTCGGCCACTGCTGCTGGAGACACGCTGTGGCAATGTCTGCTTGCCCTGCTTACACACGAAAGTGAAATTTCCTGTGAGGGTGGCTGCAGGGTGCTGCCGAAAAGCTGGGTGGAAGAAGTTTGTACTGCGAATTTTGATCTTTTGTTTGGCGAGACTGGACGCTGCGTCTGTCTAAGCCGCCATCTTGCCCCGCCTCTGATCTAATATTCTTGCAATAAACTTCTCCCAGCAAGTCTAGGTTCTTAATGATACCCTGGAACAGCAAATCAGCCCCAGTCTGCCAAGTTCTGGCTTCCTTTCATAAGAAAGTAGCTAGGCCTGGTGGCACTCACTGTTAGTCTCAACTTCTGAGGAGACTGAGGCAGAAGTATCACTTGAGCCCGGGAGTTCAATGCTAATATAGTGAGACTATGTTTCAAAGAAAAAAGAAAAATAATCTTATAAAACCTCTGCCACTTTTTGTCTACATTACTAGAAGATATTCCTAATGGCTAAAAGTCATAAATAAAATATTCATAATAGAACTGATGAGGAAAACTTTTTTCATCCAGAACTGCCCATCTCACTGAATGCCATCCTCCTTCATTCAACTGGACAATTCCTAAATCTGAAAATCACATGAATTTTTTTTCAAATATACTCAATCACAAGTCCAACCAATAAAACTTATTAAATATTTGTCAAATGTGACCTCTATTTGATTACCTTTGACATTGCTTTGGTTCATGTGACTAATTTCCCTGTTTCTAGGCAAAACCCACAATGTTATGCCACAGTCCTACAACTGACCCTCCACAATGTATCAAAGTGGCTTATACAGATATCCCTTGACTTACCATAAGGTGGCATCATGATAAAACCAGAAATATCCTCAGAAATATTCTCAGTCAAAACTGCACCTACAAGGGTGGGTGTGGCTCAGTGGTAAGGCATTTGTCCAGTGTGCATAAGGCCCTGGGTTCAACTCCCAGGACTGTAAACAAATAAATAAAATAATGCATGTATACACCCAACCTACGGAACATTACAGCTCAGCAACACAGTATACCAAAGAGCATCAATTGTTTACTCTTGTGATCACACAGCTGACTGGGAGCTGTGACTCACTGCCACTGCCCAGCATCAGGAAAAGTGTATCTTACACCATGTACTGCCAGCCCAGAAAAGATCAAAATGCAAAATCTGAAGTAAGGCTTCTACCAAAGGTATATTACTTTAACACTATCATAAAGTTGAAAAATCTTAAGTCAAACTATTGTAGTAGATCTTTTCCATTCATTTAAACAGGCCCCTTTCCTGCAAAAAAAGTCTTAACTGATCCCACTCCATGCAAGACCTTTCTCCATCATCAGCTCTCCATCTACCTTTCACCATCCTATCACCAACATCACACATGTCATCTAGTCCTAATCTAGTCCTACTAAACTATGTGTGGTTTACCAAGCTCTCTTATTTCCTAAGGCCTTTTGTTTTTAGAATGCTATTTCTAATAGCATTCTAAGATGTTTAACCATCTTCACTGCCTTAAACTGGCCAATTTCTATTCAATTTTAAATACCAGTTTCCCAGGTTTTCTCCAAACTGTTTGTGCCCCAGCCCCAGATGGTGTGAAATGCTCTTCTGTGCTCCCAGGCACCTACCACACAACATAAGGAGAGAAGTAAGTGTGGGCAATTTGAGGGCAAATTTGTTTTTTATTTCAGTTATCCCTAGTACCTAGTACAGTTCTGGGCACACAACAAGCACTCAAACACTAATTAAGTGGTGGATGAATAAATGAGTCATACAAATCTACAGGAGCCAGAAAATAAATGTAATAATTGGCCCAACTGGTACTGGAGGCGCACACCTGTAATCCCAGTGACTGGAGGAGGCCGAGGCAGGAGGATTGCAAGTTTATGGACAGCCTCAGCAACTTAGCAATGTCCTAATCAACTTAATGAGACCCTGTTTCAAAATAAAAAATAATAAGGGCAGGGGATGTGGCTCAGTGATTAAGTGCCCTGGGTTCAATCGTCAGTTCCTCCCCAAAAATGGTAACAGTTGGCCCAATCTGACCATGCAGTAGTTGCAATCAGGGCTGGCTCCAGGTTTACCAGCTGAGAACGTCTGTCATCTCAGTCACACCCTGAGCCCTGTATCATAAAAGGTGTTACTAGGTGTTTCTAGAGTTTCTATACACTTATCAAAAATTTCATGTAAATCATACTTAACCCAAGTATATATTTAACTAATAAGACATTCTTAAGTCAGTTAAGGGCAAGTAGCGTCAGCTCCAGGTTTCTCCAAATCTGTAAGAAGATGGTGAAATATCTGATCTATAGTTTCCCATTCAGATACATGTAGCACCTCTAAACAACAACAAATAAACATTATTTTATTCAGGATCTAAATCTCATTGGTCTCCATTAACCATCAACCACAGTTTTCACCTCTAGCAACATCCAAAATAAGGATAAGAGACTTCTCAAAGGTCACTGAACAGATTCCTGGTGCCACAAATTTTGAGACTAAGAATTATTTTAAATAAGTATTTCTGATAGTCAAGTTGACAACAATAGATGTTCTACTTGGGAATTAGGATACTGTGAACACTTTGAATGCTGGAATTATTTCAGAGTTCTGCATCAAGTTAATAAGTATTCTTACCAATATTATGGCATATATCATTTTAATTTTAATACTCCTTACCTGTCTCTTGGGTTTCTTCTAGAGCTTTCTTCCACAGTTGAATGGACTTTTCATATGATCCTAACAGGAAACATTCTTCACCTAGGAAGTTTTTAACCAACAATTAGCCATAGTTAACTACATTAATTTATAAAAATTTATTCTGTTCTAAAATTCAATAAATACATCTCAACCAGAAAATATTTTTAACAACAAATAAATTGCAACTAATTAAAAAAACCAAAGCCCAGTTAATTATTTCACTTATTCACAGAGCTAGAAATTCTTTATAAGATACTGACCATTGATTGATGTAAGTTCCAAGGCCTGGTTCAAGTGATCTCCAGCAGTCTGCAAGTTAGCCTGTATATGACATAACAAGGACTTGACAGTAGATGCTTCATTTGCCATATTTTCAATTAACTGTCTGTCACCTTCAGGAATTCTTTGACTTAACTGTGCTTGATACCATATAGTTTTTTTGTACAATATTCTCCAGAGAGCAATCAATCTGTACATAAAATTAGGTAATCATCAAAACCAAGTTTCAAACTAGTGATAAGAATGAGTTTAGGGCTGGGATTGTAGCTCAGCGGTAGAGCGCTTGCCTCTTGCCTCGCATGCATGAGGCCCTGGGTTCGATCCTCAGCACCACATACAAAACAATAAAATAAAGACATTGTGTCCATCAACAACTAAAAAAAATATTTAAAAAAAAAAAAAGAATGAGTATAGCCCCCTCATATCTTATTTTTCTGCCTGTATTCTTCACTGCTATAATAACATATACTGATCTGATTTAAATACATTACAAAGTTCAGAGATTAAAAATGCATAATAAGCCGGGTGCGGTGGCTCAAGCCTGTAATCCCAGCATTTAGAAAGGCTGAGACAGGAGAATCGTGAGTTCAAAGCCAGCCTCAGCAAGGGTGAGGCGCTAAGCAACTCAGTGAGACCCTGTCTCTACATAAAACACAAAATAGGGCTGGGGATGTGGCTCAGTGGTGGAGTAACCCTGAGTTCAATCCCCAGTACCAAAAAAAAAAAATGTATAATAGATGGCTGGGGTCGTAGCTCAGTGCTAAAGCGCTTGCCTAGCATGTTGTACTGTGCCTAGCATGAGGTACTGGGTTTGAGTTTCACCACCACATATAAATAAATAAATATAGGTACATTGACAACTAAAAAAAACATAATACAAGCCAGGCGCGGTGGCGCACACCTGAAATCCCAGCACTTTGGGAGGCTGAGACAGGAGAATTCCAAGTTCAAAGCCAGCCTTAGCAATGGTGAGGCACTAAGCAACTCAGTGAGACCCTATCTCTACAAAAAAACACAAAACAGGCCTGGGGATGTGGCTCATTGGTCGAGTACACCTGAGTTCAATCCCTGGTACCAAAAAATAAAAACAAAAATAAAAAAATAAAAAACAAAAATATATAATACACATGAAAAAATCTTCACAAAGTTTTATGTGCCTTTGGTCACTTTTTTAATAGTACTTAACTAAGACCAAATCTTTTAAGATCATGGTTTCCCAAGACCAAAAAAAATGTTTGGCATAAATCCTAAAATATTTTTTGACTGGCAAATAAAAATCGTATATTTTTATCAGGTCTAACATGATGTTTTGAAATATGTACATAAATATTTTTAAAATAACATTATTTCTTCTTGGAGTAATAAAAATATTTCTGAATTAGTACTAGTAGTTTCACAATCTTATATGAAAAACCACTGAGCTCTATATTTTAAAATGGTAAATTTTACAGTATGGAAAATCTAATGGTATTTTAATAATAAAGAGATAATTATACCTGTGACTTGGCTGTTGAACAAGATTTCTTACTTGAGGGTGTATCTTGAAAGATGACCTCCAAGACCAGTTTTCCTGAGAACTACTGTCTTGAAACATTTGAAAAATAGATACCACCAGTGAGTCTTGATCTGCTGTTCTACTTCCATCAGCTGATGCTGAAGTAACTTCAGGTTGAAGCCTATATATGCCATTTAAATTGTCAGCTACCATTCTGAGTAAATAAAAGCAGGCAAAAAGTTTCTCTGAGAGTAAGTGACCCTTTTGTTGCTGAGTCAGCAAAAGCTTTATAGTGTTTGAGGTTAGTTTTATCAAATGTCTCACATCTTGCTGGTATCTTATATCCCAATACTGGGTGGATAAACACTGATGAAAAAGTTGAAAAATACAAAGTATCCATGCATTATGTTTTGGGATTTTGCTTAAAAAAAGATTAAGTTTGGGGAAAGGACATTTTACAAACTGAAGAATGTAGAAAAAATGGGTGATACAAACTACTGTATAATTTAACATCAAACTTTTTTCCATCACATTTTTTGAAATGCCTACAGTCCATGCTGCAAGTAGATTTTTCTGAATAGAATGCAGTTCTGTAATGATTCTGTCTGTCTCCTTGGTGTCATCCTTTGCATGTATTGTATCAAACATAGATGCAAATTCCAATCTCCCCTCCTTGGCACTGCTAAACAGAGAATCACTTTTTTGGTTCCATAAAGGAAATAAGGTGTTTGGAAAGTTTTTGCCTTCATGGGTTTCTTCTGCTTCAAAATCCTAAACATAAAGGAAAAGATTATACTTAATACCATGTAAATCTTAGAAGCAGAATCACTGTGATATCCTCAAATTTCTCTTCTCTTTAACAAGTGAAAAACAAAATGTGTTTCTTGGAATAATGTCAATGTGTAAATATTCAAAGTACATAAAACACTGCTTTTAGGTACCTGAAAATCTGTTTTTTCATTTAACTTTATTGTTTCTTCTGTTTGCAAAAACTTGGGGACAGCAGAGTCAGCTGAACTTTCATTTCCTTGGTGTTTTAACAGGCCATACCTTAAGGAATTCAGTGATTGCAAGTTCAGTCCTTTGCCTTTTGGCTATAGATGAAGAGAGAAAAGATTTCCAAGAACAAAATTTTATATATAATTCTATTATAAGCAATCAAAAATTCTCTGGTTGACTACATAAAGAACATTACTGTTAGTATAGTTCTGACTTTAAAAAAAGGCCATATTCCATTAATACCAAAAAGCACTATACCTTAGACAACATCACACTTTGGTATGTTTTCTCAAGTCTCTGGGTTGAATCAAGTAGAAGTGATCTCATGAGCACTGATGGAGACAGGTTACCAAGAATTCGAAGAGCTGTGACCATGTATCCATCAGAAATAATGAGGTAGGGTAACCGTGAATGTGCTTTTATAGAAAACCTTTGTCTCATAGGGTCATTGTCAGAAGCTGATGAATCTACAGAATTATTTGAATCTTGAAATGTAAACTGCTGTGGTCTAGCAAACAAACATTAGAATTCAAGAATCAGTATGAGAAGATCTTTAAAAACAACTATATTATTCCAAAGAAAAGGCAAAATAACAAAAATTACATGATAATAAGAAAGCAAGCAAATGAAAAACACATGAAAGTATTAAATGTATACACATCTGCAAAGAAAATATAACATAGTGATTAAAACCATAAGTTCATAAGTTTTTAATTTTTTCCCTGGAATTATGCCATTTACTGTTTTGTTTTTAATAAAATACAACCTATTTCAGAGAAGATTTAAGGTAGTTTATTTTTATTATTAAAGAAAGTTAAATAGTTAACATTCTTTTATATCATATATTTAAATATACTTTTGGGAATATAATTAAGGGTTCTCAGTATACTTGTTATTAAAGAGGGTAATAAAAAGAAACTCAAGGGGCTGGGATTATGGCGCAGTGGTAGCGTGCTCGCCTAGCACGCATAAGGCACTGGGTTTGATCCTCAGCACCACATAAAAATCAAAAATAAAGATACTCTGTCACCTACAATAAAAAAAAAAAAGAAACTCGAATGTTTGGAAAGGATAATGTTGAGTACAATTTTATCAGCTTAAAATTCAATTCGAGTGAATTTCCACATAAACATACATATATACTGTTATAATGGTATTCCTGGTTCTGATTTTTTTTTTTTTTTTTTTTTTTTTGGTACCAGGGATTGAACTCAGGGGCACTCGACCACTGAGCCACATCCCCAGCCCTATTTTGTGTTTTTTATGTAGAGACAGGGTCTCACTGAGTTGCTTAGTGCCTCTCCGTTGCTGAGGCTGGCTTTGAACTTGCGATTCTCCTGTCTCAGCCTCCCAAAGTGCAGGGATTACAGACGTGCGCCACCACGCCCGGCTCCTGGTTCTGATTATTTACTATCACTGCTTATTAAGTTTGAGACTTCATAAAAATAAAGGAAGAGAAGTCATCAAGATTTATGATAATTTTTTGTCTTGTTGGATAGTTAACCATATTTCTAGCTGTGCGCGGTAGTGCACAACTGTAATCGTAAGTTCAAAGTCAGCCTCAGCAAGGGCAAGGCGCTAAACAACTCAGTGAGACCCTGTCTCTACATAAAACACAAAACAGGGCTGAGGATGTGGCTCAGTGGTCGAGTGCCCCTGAGTTCAATTCCTAGTACCAAAAAAAAAAAAAGAAAGAAAACTAACCAGATTTCTTAACTACCTTTTTTTATTAGCCAAATGGCCAACAATAGGATACTGGTTAAATGTAGTATGCACAAACCACATAAATCTATAGAACCATTAGAAATAATGTCTAACATATAAAAATATGTAAGAGATGCTGTCAAACAGCAAAGTAGTAAACAGCATATACCATATAGTTTATCTTGTGTTAAAAAGGAATTATCAGGGGATGGGATTGTGGCTCAGTGGTACAGCGCCTGCCTCGCATGTGTGAGGCACTGGGTTCGATCCTTAGCACCACATAAAAATAAATAAAATAAAGATATCATGTCCATCTACAACTAACAAAAAATATTTTTAAAAAAATTATCTGAGACAGGAGAATCACAAGTTCAAAGCCAGCCTCAGCAACAGTGAGGCTCTAAGCAACTCAGTGAGACCCTGTCTCTACATAAAAACACAAAATAGGGCTGAGGATGTGGCTCTGTGGTCGAGTGCCCCTGAGTTCGATCCTCAGTACCAAAAAAAAATTATCATTGCTGTTATTATAGATGCTACATATATATTTTTAAATTAGGAGGGCAACATACTAAAATGTTAATTGTTCCTCAAGGAATAGAATTACAGGAGTGTACTATTTTCTACACTTTTCTAGTTTTTTTAAAATAATGAATATCTGTACAATTTAAATGGGAACTGCACTTGGTGATTTATAATTATATAATATTATTATCTTACTACATTTCCTCATCTTCATTTCACAAGGAAAAAAAAAGAGGTTTAAAGAACAACTGAGTAATAAAACGGAGTAGAAAAACCAACATCTGAATCTTGATTTATCTGGCTCCAAAGCCAAACTGCTACCTTGTCTCACAATTAAAATTTAAAAACATGGCTAAATTCTAAAGCTTCTCTTCTCCATTACCAACAACTTTTACCCTTTGGGCAAAAAGTGGATAAATCCATGTGTCAAGTTAATTTTGAGTTATTAACTTATCTATGTGCTATTCTTTCACAACAATAAAAGTCATATCAGACTTTTATTATCTTTTATATTAAAGAACAAAAATTTTTAGTGCTACTGAATATTTAAATAACTTATACTCACATAGTCACAATGTCAAATTTTCACCAGGATTAAGCCACAAAAAGAAGAAAACTTGAAATAAGAAACAGATATTGAGATGACAAAGAAACAGAAAGACAATTTGAAGATGAAACTGTTTTTGAAAATACACAATAAAAGTAATACCAAAAGAGAAAAACTTATGAAAATAAAACAATTCAAATGTCTCACCTATATGTTATTAGTGGATGAAGAGGAATAAATTCTGCTGGCCCAAATTCAATAGAGCAACCAAATGTAATTAATGTTAGCAATTCACCTTGGCAGGTCAATAACAGCAGGGAACCACGTTTTAATACACAAGCCAGGAAAAGACTATCGTGCGTCCAGCTGACATCACCTACCCAATAGGACCTAGAAAGAACAAGGCACAACATATTTAGATAGGACTCTCTATAATGCATTCGACAATCTATAATGAGCTGTACCATACAGAAGCAAGACACTTCAAAACATGAGGGCAAAGGAATAGATAGTAGGCAACTGTCACACCTACTTCATGAATTTTAGTTCTTAGAAAAAAGAAGCTTGCTCATGGACATCTACTCCAACAATATCTTAATTAGAAATGTATTAAGATTCCTAAGCAGGGGCTGGGATTGTGGCTCAGTGGTAGAGTGCTTGCCTTGCATGTGTGAGGCACCAGGTTCAATCCTCAGCACCACATAAAAATAAATAAAGATATTGTGTCCATCTACAGCTAAAAAAAAATTTAAAAAAAAAAAAAAGATTCCTAAGCAACTCAAAAATGGAAATACTCCCTGGATTGAGGTGTTTAGTCATATTTTAATTAGAATGAATTTCTTAGTGGAGTCTACAACCAAGATCTATGGACAGAGTTCAAGGCTGACCCTGTCCTGCAGCTTATTGGAGTACAGTTCAGCAGCACTTCTTAACTACCTGGTAATGTTAATGTTTCACAAGAACAAAAAGCAGCTCCACCTCATAAAAATGATGGACAATTAACTCAAATAGACCACTGACTTGAGATCAGTGATACTTTTGGGGGGAAACTATTGGAGAGGAAAAGAAAATGAAAAAAAAAAAGAGTGACCTGAAAACTCAGAAAATTCAGAAACAGCACAGAAAAGTGTTGAGAAAAGAAAGTCAGGAGCTCTAGGAGGAAATCTTCATACTCTATAATCCCACATAGGTACTGTTGGTAGCTCATGTGCCCTCCAATATAGCCACCAATGTTGGTGCAGCACAGGATGCCAACTGTTTAGGAGGTTATAAATACCTTAGCATCCCTTAGGAAATAATGATCTACTCAGCTCAGGCTTTTTCATTTCAGCCTCTCCAATTGTATCCAATACTATGTTTTACCTAATTATGATCCCATTCCTTTTAAGATGACATAGAAAACAATAAAAGAGAAAAAACACATTCATGTATTTCCTACCCCCACCAGACCCTTCATAACAGTTATTAAGGCTTTCCTTACATAAAGCAACTTTAAGAATATATCAAACTGGGTGCGGTGGTGCACACCTGTATTCCCAGCACTTTGGGAGGCTGAGACAGGAGAATCACGAGTTCAAAGCCAGCCTCAGCAATAGTGAGTTGCTAAGCAACTCAGTGAGACCCTGTCTCTAAATAAAACACAAAATAGAGGGCTGGGGATATGGCTTAGTAGTCAAGTGCCCCTGAGTTCAATCCCTAGTACAAAAAAAAAAAAAAGAATATATTAAGCACAAATGCTGAAGTTGCAGTCCCTGTCTAAATGATACATATGGAGTTATTAGTGTTAAACTTCTTAAAATGTTGGAAAAGAAAATAAAACTACTACTGAGAAAAATAATCAGAGTCTGTACCTGACAAGTGTAGCTGGAACCACAGGATTCTTATTACTACATCCTTTAAGACTACCACAGAGAGTAACAAAATTCACTGTGTTTGTAAATAATACCTGAGTTGCCTAGAAGGAAAAAAAAATACCACAAAACCATTATAATTATTTTACTGTAATCATTATTTGCAACTCTGGAGATATAAAGATCTGTTATCATGTTAATAAACCATATAAGAAGTCTTTCCAACTGCTAAAACAATCCTGACCTCCTACAGGTCCTTGCTCTTTTCTATTCCACCTTAAGAACATAACAGTTACTGCTCTACTCTTCTTCTTTCTTCCTTTTCCCTAATCTTCTTTTTACTTCTAAAGATCAACTTCTGAACATTATGGCAGCTTACTTAAAAACTTTTACCAATTCACATGGCAAGCTGGATTAGAAAACACCAATTTAGGGCTGGGGGTGTAACTCAGTGGAAGAGCATTTCCTTAGCATGTATGTGGCACTGTATTCAATCCTGGCGGGCAGGGGGAGGGATGACACCAATTTAAAGAACATTAAGTAATAGTAAGAAAAATAAAAACTGTCATGAAGGAAAACAAGTCTCAAAAGAGTAAATTCTTTTATAGAGTATTTTCTAACACAGTTTAGATTTACTGACCTTTGGGTCTTTCTGATTAAGAGTTATGGCTAGGGTGAGGCCATCTCTTGAAAATGCAGAAATTAGAGATCCTCTTGACTTTATGGGTTCACATGTGGGAATTAGACTACTTAGAAGACAGTCCTGTTGTGCCCAATGAACATGGTAGGGCGATGACCTAAGAAAGTAATAAATAATTGAACAAAGAGTAAAACAATTTTTATGTATGTATGTATTTCTATAGGTTGTTTGTTTTCAGATGGATTCTCACTATATTGCCCAAAATGGCCTTAAACCCCTATGCTCAAGAGATCCCCCTAAATCAGCATCTGTGTAGCTAGACTACAGACATGTGCCACATACTCAGCTTGTATAGTACTTGTGAAACTGACATATATAGTTCATTGCAAAAAATTAAAGGGTCCATGTATCCCTAAAAATGTACATTTAGGCCTCTTAGAGATGGAGGAGAAAGGGGCTGGAGGAGGAAGAGGAGGGAAGAGGGAAGGAGGAGGAGGATGGAGGAAGAAGGAGGAAGAGGAAAGAAGAGGGAAGATGAAGGAGGAAGAGGGAGGAAGAGGAAGAAAGAGGAGGAGGAGAAAGAGAAGTTATTTCATGCAGGGCACAAAAGAGTAGCTATCAGTCAATTAAACATGTTCAATATCGGAATTTTGCTAGTAGAGCCAAGTTTCACAGTCAACCCCAAATACACCTATTTCAATTAAATGTTTAGATAACCATATTTTTACATTGCAGCAAACATTTGCACAAAAATTAAACAAATAAAAAAGAGGGAATTTTTTTGGATAACGTTAATGTTCTATATTTCATCTGAGTAATAATTACATAGATGTATATACCTGTCGAAGTCTATATAGTTGTAAACTTAAGATTTATTGATTGAAAAAAGATTTTTAATTTTATTTTATGTACACTATCTTAATAAACCCTTAATAAAGTACTGTTGGCACAAAAAATTTTAAATCATATCATTTGATTAAATCCTGTACTTTATAAGCTTCTAATGTATTTCTATATTTTATTGAACTTTAAAAAAAATAAAACTATTTTAATTAAAAAGCACCAATCTTGGGGCTGAGGCTATGGCTCAGCGGTTGAGCACTTGCCTCGCATACGTGAGGCACTGGGTTCGATCCTCAGCACCACATAAAATAAATAAAGATATTGTGTTCATCTACAACAACAACAACAACAAAAAAAAAAAAGCACCAATCCTGACCCAGGACTGATGGCATATGACTATAATCTCAGCAGCTCAGGAGGCTGAGGCAGGAGGACCATGAATTCAAAGCCAGCTTCAGCAACTTAGCGAGACCCTGTCCCAAAATAAAAAGTAAAAAAGACTAGGATGTAGCTCAGTGGTTAAGCACATCTGGGTTCAATCCCCAGTACCAAAAAATGAGCACTTGAGCATTTAAAACATGCAACAGTGTAAGTTACTTTCCATAACATAGTTGTTTTTATAGCTTCAAGACAAAGAAAACCATAGTTTGCCTTATCTTTTACATGTTCTCACTTCCTAGGAGATGCACAGAACAATAAATGGGAAAACTTTTAAACATTAGAAATGAAAGGTAGGAAAGAAGGACTTGTAAAGCCTCAGAAACTGAAATTCACAGTAACATTTATAAACCTTAATTGCATATGAACTAAAGATAAGAGTATTTTAAAATAGACAGAAAATCAGAAAGAAGCAAACATTTATCTTACCTTAAAGGAATAAGTACATTCTCATGCCACCGAATTGCTAGAAATGTTAACTTCAGGCATTCCGCAGAATAAAATGAAAATGAACAAAGGCAGCAGTCACCAAATAACTGTAGATAAATTTAATATATTTTAGTATAAAATTAATCTGAAAATAAATCAAGGTACAAAAAACATTTCTCATCATAAATAAAACAATTGAAAACTATTAGGGCCTTGCTTATACATTTTTTTCTTTTTTTGTACAAGGGATTGAACCCAGGGGCACTTTAACACTGAGCTACATACATCCCTAGCATTTTTTAGTTTCATTTTGAGACAGGGTCTTGCTAAATTGTTTTGGGCCTCAATAAATCACTAAGTCTGGCCTTGAATTTACAATCCTCCTGCCTCAGCCTCCCAAGTCCCTAGGATTACAGGCAAGTACTACCACGCCTAGCAATATATTTTTATTCTTTTTTTTTAATTTTTTTTTAGTTGTAGATGGACACAATACCTTTATTTATTTATTTTGTGTGGTGCTGAGGATCGAACCCAGTGCTTCACACATGCGAGGCAAGCTCTCTACCACTAAGACACAACCCCAACCTTATATTTTTATTCTTAATATTAAACTAAAAACTAAGTAATTTTTTTATGAGTCAGAGGCAGATCCCAAATGGGAAATCAGGTGGCAGACTTTGGGGATAAGGGTGGCGGAAAGGTTTGGTGCTAGGGATTGAACCCAGGGTCTTATACATGCTAAGCATGTGCTCTACTACTGGGCAACAGCTCAATCCTTCTGGTTGCAGTTTATCTTCTTAAAACGTTCAAAAAGGGGTCTAGGGTTGTGGCTCAGTGGTACAATGCCTGCCTCACACTTGTGAGGCACTGGGTTCGATCTTCAGCACCACATAAAAACAAATAAAACAAAATAAAGATATTGTGTCCATCCACAACTAAAAAAATTTTAAAAAAAAAGTTGAATAAGGAGTTCCAACAAATGGCTAGAGAAGAGGAAATAGTTTCGGTTTTTCTGTAGCACATGAGGGTAATTACTGATTAAAATAACATATGACAGATTTCAAAATCAGAGTATGAAATTTACAACACATAAAAAATATTTATTTTTGAACACATATAAGTACCACCTTTATTACGTAATATATACACGTATCAAATTGCCATAATTTACTCCCATAAAAATGCACAAATATTATGTCTCAATTTTAAAAAATTAAACACTTCCTTTATAGTGACTATAAACTGAAAGTTTTGTGGTTTTTTTGGGGGCAGTGCTGAGGATTGAACCCAGGGTCTTAAACATGCTCTGTAAGTACTAAAAAGATTATTAAATAGTTATTTTTCTCTTTTTCACTAGTTTTATATTATTTATATTAGAGCATCACACCAGTTGGGGGTGGCAATAAAACTTCAAAATGCAATTTCTAATAATAGATTAGATTAGATGTTGATCCACACATGCAGAGTACCACACAGCTATATTAAATGTTTTATTTTTAGTTAATCTGTTGTTTCCTGAGAATTTAATGGCTTATTTAACATCATCAATTCTATCTTGATAAATAACAAGTTATATTTTAAATTAGAGGGAAAAAGTTCTTATCTTTTTTTTTAAAGGTTTTTTTTTGTAGTTGTAGATGGACACAAATATCTTTATTTTATTTATTTATTTTTCTGTGGTGCTGAGGATCGAACCCAGTGCCTCCCGCATGCAAGGCAAGTGCTCTACCACTGAGCTACAATCCTAGCCCAAAAGTTCTCATTTCTAATAAGTATTTTTTAATGTGATTCAAGAAGTATATCTTCTCCATGCAATAATTTTACAACATCTATGATAATTAACAATGATTAGAGACACACAGCTGTATCATCATATCCTCCACTAAAGCGCTTCTCAGACAGGGTCTGTTCCTAGAGCATGAGATCTCAACTCCTGCCACAACCTGTCTGCTTTGGATTTTACCTCATTTTCTATAAAAACAGCATTCACTACAGCTTCTTTATCATCAGCGGAAGGCAAAAGAACTGCATCTTCAGGTATGATCTGGGACCACTGACCCACCAATAAGAGGCTTTTTGAAGATACAATATTCTGTAATTCCAAATATTCCCAAAGAAATACACATCCAGAAGGTGCTATAAGCAGAACTCGTTTTCCATTTCCAGAAACATACAACTGTAGTCTTGAAGAGCTTCCTAATTAACAAAACAAAACAAAACCAAAAAAAAACCATACAATTAAACCTTGAAGTCTGAATTCTCCCAGACTTCTTATATGGGTGTTAGGAACCCACTGTTATAACAGAATGTTAGTCATGCAGACTTTTCTTCAAGTTTTATCTAGGTATCAAAGATAAACACTACCTGGGCTGGGGCTGTAGCTCAGTGGTAGAGCGCTTGCCTAGCATGCGTGAGGCACTGGGTTCGAACCTCAGTACCACATATAAATAATAAATGAATAAAATAAGGACCCATCAACTAAAAAAAAGGATAAACACTACCAAAAAAATTTAAAACATATATACAGAAATATATATATGCAAATGTACAGATAGATATATTTTCAAGACAACAAGAAAATATTGCATCTTCTTTTCCTTGTATTTCTTCCAGTTCAACCAATTTAATAAATAAAAAGTTCCCACCTACTGAGGCTTTAATCATTTCCTTAGGCTGTTCAGTTACTTGTAGAGTTTTCAAACAATCTTGATCTTTGTTCCAAAGGAAAAGCTCCCCTGTAGTGAGTACTCCAGCCAGCCAGGCATCTATGTTCAGAAGAAATACAATTTTTAACCTAATATTTCTCCTAATATTGCTCTAAGTTTTTAAAACACATAGTAAATCTAGCCTTTTAAAAGTATCTGGTATTACTTAACCATTACTGGATGTTGTCAGGACAAAAACATCCTTCAACAAAGGCTGCAGACTAGGAATCTTCTTTGTTCTTCCTGACAGCAAATTAATCTCATTTATGAATTCATCATCCAAAAGAAAAACAGCTTCATTTTCCTAAAAGAAAAAAACATGTACCCAGGTGCAGTGGCTCAAGCCTGTAATCCTAGCACTTAGGGAGGCTGAGACAGGAGAATGGTGAGTTCAAAGCCAGCCTCAGCAATGGCAAGGCACTAAGCAACTCAGTGAGACCCTGTCTCTACATAAAACACAAAATAGGGCTGAGGATGTGGCTCAGTGGTCAAGTGCCCCTGAGTTCAATCCCCAGTACCAAAAAGAAAAAAAAAGAAAAGAAAAAAACATGTGACAGACTAGGTGATTCTAGAAATTGATTCAACTTCTTGTCTAAATAATTTATCCCAGAAAGGAAAACAAAATAACACTGAGGAAAGATTGAGTTTGTATCACAAATCATAAAATAAACACTAAGGCTGCTACTCTATAGTAACCTAAAGATTTTTCATTCTATCTTAAAATTCTCGTGGGCTGGGGGTGTAGCTCAGTGGTAGACCTCCTGACTAGCATGCATGAGGCCCTGGGTTCCATCCCCAGCACTATAAGAAATAAGTAAGCAAAACAGAATTACTAGGTAAGATGACCTAACAACTGCACTGAAATTTCTTTGAAGTTTAACATTATAGGAGTATCTTCTAATTCTGCTAGCCAAAACTCTCTTATCAGTTTTAAAAGTACTACTGGTAGCCGGGCACAGTGGCGCCAGCCTATAACCCTAGCACTTAGGAAGCTGAGGCAGGAGAATTGTGAGTTCAAAGCCAGCCTCAGCAACAGCAAGGCACTTAGCAATTCAGTGAGACCCCATCTCTACATAAAACACAAAATAGGGCTGGGGATGTGGCTCAGTGGTCGAGTGCCCCTGAGTTCAATCTCCAGTTCCAAAAAGAAAAGTACTACTGGTAAGTTTTTATATGATTTACTAGATTAAAATGGATATGGCTTCAGAAATTCATAAATCCTTGGCAATGATCATCTGTTGATTAGAAAAAGTAAACTGTTTACTTATTTACTCATTTTAATTTTGGTACTGGAGACTGATCCCAGCTATACTTTACCATTGACTCAATCCCCAGACCTTTTTATTTTTTGAGAGAAGGTCTTGTTAAGTTGCAGAGGCTGGTCTTGAACTTGTGATCCTCCTTGCATGTCTCCAAACTCACTGGGAACACAAATGTGCACTACCACGCCCAGCAAAAGTAGGCTGTTTTGAATGAACCTTGGCTTTGTATATTCTGGAGCAGGGATTTTCAAAGCATTTGTGAGACAGCAACAGCAAGCAGCTCCTGAGAATCTGTCAGAAATGCAACTACACAACCCTCCAAAAGACATACAGATTTGGAAACTTGGTGGTGGAGCTCAACAATCTATTTTAATAACCTGTCCAGATGATTCTGATGTGTCATAAAGTTTGAAAATACCTGATAGTGATAAAATTCTCACAGGAAACATGACATTTTATTTATTTCACTGACCACTATATATACATAACATATATATGACCTCATCTCTAAATCCAAACAAAATATTATACTAGTGAATTAAAACAGGAAACTGAATCCATAACAATGAATAAATAGGACATTTGATGGACAACAGGGTATTTGCATAGGCGCAAGGCAGACTCCACTTAATCCAATATGTTATATATATAATATACAGTGATTAATGAAATAAATAAAAATATATATATATATATATGTATAGATAATTGTTTTCTCACTTTCCCTAAGGTGAAGAACCTATGGTACATTTTATGAATGGTGTTCCTGAATTATTGACACATTGTGGCTCATCTCTTCTGTCCTAGCTGAGGAGCACACTGATGAAAATCACAGTAGCAAGAAACATTCCACTGACTATTCCAATAGAGGAATTTTAGGAGACTAAATATTTCCTTTTGATATATACCATCTTAACCTACTTAAACATAATATAAAGAAAAAATTTTTTCTGAAAGAAAAAATTTTCTTCTAGACAGACCACCTGACTTTCCGTAAAAGCTAACTTGCTTATTATAACAAAAACAAAACACAGGCAAAATCCTGTTCAGGGAGCAGGAAATTCTCTAAAATTGCTGCTTTGATTTCTTTAAGCTCCTAGGACGTCCTACACTTTACAAAAAAAACACACATTTAACATATATAAAACTGGTATTGTATGAACAAAGAAAAACTCACCTGTCCCAACCAGGAAACTCTAGGCCAGGGTTTTTTCTGCTTGATACTTGTTGATGTCAAAACTTCTAATCTGATCTCCATGCTTGTTGAGATATCAATAGCCAGTTAAGTAAAATTAGTCACAAGATGCTAAAAATAATAGTAATAATAGTCTATGGAGCATCTAAATTTAGAATCTTCATAAAGTTTTGATAATTACTTTTTCAATAGCTCAGGGAAGTTAACTCTTTTTAAGGTAAGAGATTGACAAATCATTTAATATCTCATATCTTCAGTAATCAGGCAAAATGTATTTGGACTCTCTTAATAAGTTATTTCTCAGACAATAAAGATAAATATGAACTGGGAAGGATCTTGATGATAAAGTTTCTATGTCATTTCCTTTTCTCACTGTGGCAGACTGCAATTTGCAAAATGGTCACAACAAAATCTTGCATCTCAAATGCTTATCCTGTGACTTTGATACTTCTCCCATGGAGTGCTGTGGTCTTTGCCTCCTCCCCTAATGTAGGGCCAGATTTTGTGATTATATGACCAAGAGAGTACAATGAAAGTGATGCTATGCATTTTCCAAGGCTAAATTATAAAAGGTAATACACTTTCTACCTTGTCCCCAGGAATAATCACTCGTGAAGCCCCAATCACTACATAAAGCCATCTAATGCCCGGAGTCCATCAAGCTGTGGAAAAGCCCCAACTAGCTCATAGGAGAACAAAGCCCTGAGACAGCATGAAGTGAGAGATGCCTGCCAAGCCCCACACAGAGTGGGGTGGGATGGCTGTGGCAGACGCCAAGAAAAGTCCGTTAGAGCCAAGCACAGTGAAAAGGATATGCAGGTGGAGGCCCTAATAGGCATGAGGCATGAGTACACAGGCAGGGTGGGAGAGCATAATCTTGGGAGAATGGCCCATTATTAGGAGAACCTTGGGAGAATGATCACACAGTTGGACAGCCTGGCACACTATGCTAGAGCCCAAACAGGAAGAGGACACAGAAATGAAAGGGAGTTTCACTGACCCAACTGAGAATAATTGAGTATCAGTGCTCCATTTGTGTACAATGAATCCAAATACATTCTGCTGACATGTAAACCTAATTAGAATAAATAAATGAAACAAAACAAAACAAAACAAATTATAAGCCGGTGCAGTACCACTTGCCTGTAGTCCCACTTATTTGGGAGGCTTAGGCAAGAGGATCACTTGAGGCCAGGAATCCGACACCAGTCTGAGCAACAAAGCAAGACCCCATCTCTAAAAACAAACAAACAAAACATTATACTAATGGATTAAAACATAAAACTGAATCCATGAAAATGATAAATAGGACATTTGATGGAAAACAGGATATTTGCATAGGCACAAGGCAGACTCCACTTAATCCAATGATCAAATGAATACTATCAGAAATGGGACAGGGGCTGGGATTGTAGCTCAGTGGTAGAGCGCTTGCCTTGCATGCGTGAGGCCCTGGGTTCGATCCTCAGCACCACATACAAAGCAATAAAATAAAGACATTGTGTCCATCTACAACTAAAACAATTTTAAAAAATAAAGAAATGGGACAAATGGAAATCATGAGCCACCTAATAGGTGAAACAAGAAGACCTCTGTGACATATGTTGTAAAGATGCATAACCTGAATCCAATCATAAGGAAACATCAGGTAAGCCCTGAGGGATGTTACAAAATAACTGATCTATAAGCTTGAAAGGTGTCAAGGTCATGAAAATCAAGAAAGGCTGAGGAAATAGTCTCCAAAACACCAGATAATTAAATGCAATGAGTAACTGTAGACTTCATCATTGTTATAAAGGATAATATATTGGACAACTGGGGAAACTCGAAAATGAAGAGAAATCAAGGATTCAATGGTTGTGATACATCCGTTTTCTCATGTGAGTGATTTTCCTGCAGTTAGGTAGAAGAATATTCTTGTTTACTAAAAAAAAAAAAAAAGTACAATAAACATGTAAGACCTTTTCAGTCTCTACCCCCTCAAAAAAAAAAAAAAGAATGTGTAAATCTGAATAGTGAGCATCAAATAAATGAGCAACATGTTACAGCTTACTAATGACCATACTGATAAAAGCCATAGATGTGGAAAGTCACCATTTTGCAACTATCATAGGAAAACTGATTCTTGCCAGATTTATCAACATAGATGCTAAATCAAGCAGAGTAGGAGACAGTAATCTGATAAGGAACAGGATATTTACATAGTCTGCCAATATCTCCCTACAAATTACATATCAATTTGGAAAAAAAAAAACTAGCAGTACAGTGAAGAAAAAGGATCATGTTCTCCTAGATGTTACCATCTGAAAAGGGACATAATATTGCTTATATAGTATTCCAACCCCAAAATACTAATCTAAGTCTATTCATGAGAAAACAAATCCAAATTGAGAAAAATGCCCCCAAATAATGTTCCACCATTTCTTAAAAACTTCAGTGCCATGAGAAACAAAGGCTCAGGAGTTGTCTCAAATTAAACATGATTAACTATACAGGGTAAGTAAATGCAATAATACCCTAACCTGCATCCGATAAAAGGAAAGAAAATATGCTATAAAGCACATTATTCTGGGCTGGGCAGCAGTGCACTCCTGTAATCCCAGCAGCTCTGGAGGCCGACACAGGAGGATCGCGAGTTTAAAGCCAGGCTCAGCAAAAGTGAGGTGCTAAGCAACTCAGTGAGACCCTGTCTCTAAAAAAAAATACAAAATAGGGCTGGGAATGTGGCTCAGTGGTTGAGTGCCCCTCAGTTCAATCCCTGGTAGCCACCCCCCCAAAAAAGAACATTATTCTGACAATTGGCAAAATCAGAATATGAACTATGACATAGATTTAAGTGATGTGCCAATTTCCTAAATTTGACAACTATACTTGATTATGAAAAAGAGCATCATTGCTCTAAGGAAATACATGTTACACCAAGTATCATAAGGGTGAATACATGAATGCATGACATACCCAACCTACTCTCAGTTTAGAAAAAAAGTATTTTAAAAATCCAAATAGCTCCTGGATAGCATGTGTATGCACATGTATAAACAGAAGAATAAAGCATGGACAAATAACTGGCTAATGTAGGAAAAAGTATAGTACTTTCTATTATCTTTTCTGTAAATGTGAAATTATTTAAAAATAATTTAAAAAGGCAATTGGAGAAATTTAAACATGATTCAATAAGAAACATTAGAATGTATCAGTGACTCTTCTAACAGACTGAGTCTACTAGTACTAGATGGTGTCAAAAAAAATATAAATATATATATTTTAAAGAGTTCTTATATCTTCCACATATGACAGATGCAGTATATACTTAAGAATTTCCTGCAGGGATTTGCTTTAAAATACTCCAGATGACTTGGGTCACTAGGGGTGTGGCACAAAAAGGTTCATCTTCCCTGTGGCCTCTTCCCTCTTCCCTCTCTCTGCTTTCTGGCCATCAATAATAGAATGATGGGGGCAGGGATTGTGGCTCAGTGGTAGAGTGTTTGCCTCGCATGGGTGGGGCACTGGGTTCGATTCTCAGCACCATATAAATAAATAAAGTAAAAGTATTGTGTCCATCTACAACTAAAAACAAATTTTAAAAAACAATAGAATGATGGGGGCTGGGGTTGTGGCTCAGTGATAGAGTACTTCTTGCCTAGCATATGTGAGGCACTAGGTTCAATCCTCAGCACCATATGAAAAATAAATACAATAAAGGTATTGTGTCCATCTACAACTAAAGATATTTTTTAAAAAAATAATAGAATGATGCAAACAGATGAGAAATCAAAGAAACAGGAATGTGGAACAATTTGATTGTAAATTTAAACCAAAACATCAGTAATTACATGAAAGTAAATGTAACAGATATACCAATTCTAAGGTATTGTCAGATTGCATTTTAAAATGACATTACATGTTGTTTGTAAGACTATAAGAATATAATAAATTTGAAAACAGAAAATAAAATGAAATACTCCAGATGTATATACTTAAATTTTCGATTAAAAAATAAAGGAGAGGGGCTGGGGTTATGGCTCAGTGGTAGCATGCTCGCCTAGCACGCGTGAGTCACTGGGTTCGATCCTCAGACCCACATAAAAATAAAATAAAGATATTCTGTCCACCTACAACTAAAAAATAAATATTAAGAAAAAAAAAAAGTAAAGGTGGGGGCTGGAATTGTAGCTCAGTGGTAGAGCACTTGCCTCACATGCATGAGGCACTGGGTTCAATCCTCAGCACCACATAAAAATAAAGGTATTGTGTTCATCCATAACTAAAAAAATATTCAGATAAATATTCAGGATAAAGATAGTTAATCCCTTTAGGTTTTGAGGATGGAGCCATGAGGACTTGATGGATGGCCTTCCATCTTTAGGAACTCTTAAAAATCACCTCTCGTTACATAGCAGAAGTTGTTCGCGCTACAAACTGCACTGCCTCCCCAAAACACTAATGCTACTGGATGGACAGAAGCAAACATCACTGGTCAACTAATATTAAAGAAAGAAAAATCGATCACACAAAATATATTAGGCGGAGTAATATACTAAGTCTACGGAGGCACACACTTCTTTAAAACAAATCGGCGAATGCAGTTTCAAGAGACTTAGCCATCTGGTTTCCACCACAGACGACTCTAGGAAATCGCGCCCATACAAATCACCAACGAGGGTCAGAAATGGATTTCTCGGGGACGCTGCGGCAGCAGTCACCCCAAGGAACTCTCCAGGATGGCCCTCCGGGCCTGCAAGGAAGCTCGGCGGTAGCCCAAGGGTGCAGCGGTGCGGGCCCCGGTCAGCCTGCGGGAGCGCAGCGGGACCTCGGTGGCGAAGGACCTGGCGGCCACAGCGCGGAGGGACCAGGGCCGGGGTGGGAGTGGGGGGTGTGTGGCGGCGGGGGGGTCCTGGCTGAGGAGGCTGGCGGAG
>PVHX01010150.1:0-47539 GCA_004024805.1 Geosciurus inauris | reverse complement strand
CCGGGCTCCTCCGCCGCCCCGAGGTTGGAGACGCGAGGCAGAGGCGCCCCGACTCTAGCCTGCGTCCTGGAGACGGCGGGGCGGGGCCGTGAGGCGCGGTCTCTGAGCGGCGGACCCTCCTCCTCTTCCTCCGCCTTCCTGCGCCTCCTCCCGGGCACCAGGACCCCGCCCCTCGACCGGAGCGCCGCCACGGGCTGCCGCCAACCCCCCACCCGCCTGGTCCTCGGTCCCCTGCTCTTTGCGCCCCGCCCTGTTCAGCTTGGGCTGGCCCAACTGCATTCTGTCACCCATCCATGCCTTCCTCTGACACTACTCTTTCCAGTGCCGAGGCATTGCGCAGAGGTTTGCAGGAGAACCGTTTAATAGCCTACCAACCTAATTCGTGGAATGTCACCTCCTCAGTGGAGCCCCCCACAGGCCTCAAAATAAAGAGGTTGTGCACTGCCCTCCAAGATCAGGTGGGCACCATAGAACACCCTAGAAAACATTTTCCCTAATGGCTAATGGTAGTGAGTTTTTTTTTTTTTTTCATGTATTTATTGGCCATTCGTATTTCTTCTTTTAAGAGTGTCTATTCAAATCATTTGCCCATTTGCCCATTTTAAAAAAATATTTACTTTTCTGTGATTAAGTTGTTTATATGTTCGGGATATTAACTCTCTCTGATGGATACCTGGTAAATATGTTATCTCATTCTGTAGGTTGTTCACTGTGGATTCTTTCCTTTGCAGAGGTAACCCCATTTGTTTTATGGCTTTTGTTTTCTGTGCTTTTGGAGTCCTATCCAGAAAACCATTGGCTGTAAAAAATCATTATTTCCCCTGTTTTCCTCTAGTCACTTCAGAGTTTCAGGTCTTGCATTAAGGTCTTTGATTCATGTTAGCTGGTTTTTAAAGAGTGTAAGAGATAGGGGTCAAGTTTCAATCTTCTGTACGTGATTGGATATCCAGTTTTCCTAGCACCAATTGTTGATGAAGTTGTTCTTTCTACAATATATGCTTTTGGCACCTTTGCTGTATATGCATGTATATTTCTAGGTTCTCTATTCTGTCCTGTTGGTCTACATTGCTGTTATGATATTCTATGCTGTTATGGTTACTATGATTTTTTTTTTATATTTATTTTTTAGTTGTAGGTGGACACAATAGCTTTATTTTATTTTTATGTGGTGCTGAGGATCGAACCCAGTGCCTCCTGCATGCTAGGCGAGCACGCTACCACTGCGCCATAACCCCAGCCCCATGGTTACTATGATTTTGTAGTACATCTTCAAATCCACTCCAAAGCCTCCAGCTTTTTTTTTTTTTTCTTTTCTCTTCTCTCTCAAGAATACTTTGGCTATTCAGGGTCTTTTTTGCTTCATAAATTTTAGCATGGTTTTCTAGTTCTGTGAATAATGTCATTGGTATTTTTCTGGGAATTGCACTGAGTCTGTACATCACTTTGGGTAGTATGGAAGAAAATAACTCTGCGGAGATAAGAAAATGACTCTGAGCCAAATATGAGTGGATCATGCCCTGAGAACTCAAGATACCTGGGAAGACATGTTTTAGTCAGCTTTTTGTTGTTGTGACCAAAAAATCTGACAAGAACAACATAGAGGAGAAAAAGTTTAATTGGGGCTTGTAGTTTAAAAGTCTCAATCCATAGACAGCTGACTCCATTGCTCTATGCCTGCAGTGAGGCAGAAAGAACATCATAGTGAAAGAGCATGATGGAGGAAGGCTGCTCAGGACATGGCAATCAGGAATCAGCTCTGCTTAAGAGAGACAAAAGAGGGGCTGGGATTGTAGCTTAGCGGTAGAGCGCTTGCCTCGCATGTGTGAGGCCCTGGGTTCGATCCTCAGCACCACATACAAACCAATAAAATAAAGATATTGTGTCCATCTACAACTAAAAAAAAAATTAAAAAAAAATAGAGGGACAAAAGACCACAGTGACCCAACTCCTCTAGCTATATCCCACCTCCCACAGTTACCACCCAGTGAATCATATCAGTTGATTAATCCACTGATTACATTACTCATCTTATAATTGTTTCTCCTCTAAAAATTCTTTCATTGTCTCACACATGAGCTTTTGGGGGATATAACATAGTTCCCTTGAAGGAGATTACACAAGCTTTTATAATCCCAAACACAAGCTTTTATAGTCCCAAAAGAATGAAGGTGGTTTTATCAAATAGACTACAAAGGGTGGGGGAGGGATCTCCTATGAGATTCAGATGTTTTCAACAAGGCAGGGGAAATCCTCTACAGATCAAATGCCACATCATTCCCAGATGTAAGGCTGGGAGAGGTCAGAAGTCCATCAAGCTTATCATATGTTTATCCAGTGGTCACAGAAATGCTAGGTTAGACATAGTTTTCAGAGGTCACCACATCTGCACCCACAAGACCTTCCTAATCTAGTCCCTACATCCTCCCCTCCTTTGGAGGCAGCTGACCCTCTGGACTTTCCAAAGACCCCTGGGGAATAAAGTTCTAGTACAGAAGAGAATCTCATGTGGACCTGAGAAGGTAGCCAAAATTCCCACCGGTGGACACCAAGGCAATATCCTTGGACCACAGTTACCACCCAGTGAATCATATCAGTTGATTAATCCACTGATTACATTACTCATCTTATAATTGTTTCTCCTCTAAAAATTCTTTCATTGTCTCACACATGAGCTTTCCGAGTCTTTTCACAGGCCTTTTTTTTTTTTTTTTTAATATTTTTTAGTTGTAGATGAACACAATGTCTTTATTTTATTGCTTTGCATGTGGTGCCGAGGATCAAACCCAGGGCCTCACGCATACGAGGCAAGCGCTCTACCGCTGAGCTACAATCCCAGCCCCTTTCACAGGCCTTTTTTATATGTAGATGTTTATGACCTTGACTACATTCTAGAACATAGCTGGCTGGAAGTCTTGGTGAGGAAGCCTAAATATAGCCATCTTGGGCCTGCTCTACAATCCACCCCTTTTAGGAATTCTCGCCATAAAATTTACATGGGTGATGTCTTCTCCTTAGCAAGGAGGGTAGAACCCTGCAGCCACAGGCCACAACAACAATATAAGCTGCAGCTACATAAAACCAGAAGATAAGTCCCACCATCCATGATTTCTAGAAACCATTTCCAGTTTCATCCTGTATTGAAGTGACAACAAAAGTCTCTTTCAGACACATCCAGTTGTCAAGGGACATAGGCTGGATTTGCCAGTGGAATCCAGGAGCAGAACTCACAGGCACTTCAGTGCATAACCAGCAACAGAGGTGTTTGCTACTTTGGTAAAGGTGTGTGGCCAGTACACAATGGTGTTGGCAAGGACACACCTACAGTCAAAAGGACAAAGCAGGGGCTGGGATTGTGGCTCAGTGGTAGAGCGCTTGCCTTGCATGCGTGAGGCACTGGGTTCGATCCTCAGCACCACATAAAAATAAATGAAATAAAGATATTGTGTCCATCTACAACTAAAAAAAAAATTTAAAAAAAAAGGACAAAGCAGTTACAGACACTTGTACAGGTAAATCATGTCCGTCTGGGAGAATGCATGTCAGTTTTGAGTCCAGGGAAAGCAGTGGCTACCTATGGTGGCTTCCCTGAGCCATGATACCACACTCTTATAGCCTGATCCTGAACTTCAGCAGGCTCTGTGTGTACCAGCACTGGGGAAATGACAGAAGTGCCCTTTAGTCTGTTTCCCATCTGTGGGACCTGGCCAAGTAACATATACCCAGGGGGAACCATTCACTAGTTGCCCACGGTGTCACAGATCACATTCCAAACCTTTCCCCCATGGGAAAGGCTAACACGGCCATCCAGTGGAGGTAGGGGGGCCTTTTTTGTCCAGGGTTATGTTCATTCTACACTTTGCCCTTGCTAGTAGGCAAACCCAGGCTTAAATAAAGTATCCTTCATTGTCACCTGGACCTGTATTGGTGCTTCTGTGCAAAATCCCCACAGGCGCTAGTCCCCCTTGTTGGGGATGGTCATTCAGAGTGCACAAACATAGTACCCACCCCTTCTAGAAGGTGGGCTGACTGCAGTTTTGAGTCCTTGCTTAAGCAGGTCAATACATTGTTCTATAATGCCAGCAGCCTGTGGGTGATATGAGATGCACAGCTTCCATTGAATCTGTACATCACTGCACATCCTGACCCTTGATTACTCTCTATTATGATAGGTTGGCCACACCAAGACCTTTAATACCCATCAGAGCATGAATTATAGTACGCTGATTCATTGGCCACTAGGTCAGGCAAACAAAATCCTGTGGTCCTATCAACTACCATTAAGGTGAACATGGCCTGTCTGCCTTCAGTAAAGGGCCAAAGTATTCAACCTGCCATCATGTCAAGGGAGTATGTTCACACTCTACCTTGGCCTTCTGTAGCTCCAAGTGGTGAGAATGAGAATACTCCTGCACATCTGTCAGGGTGCTTCATGTTAAAGGCAGACCCTACTGTTTGACTATGTTGTACATGGTTTTCCCATCTGCATGCTGCGGGCGGTAAGCAACCAAGTCACCAGGTTGGTGGGAAGTGTCCACGGTAATCACTTCACCCTAGCCAAAGCATCTGCTTCATCATTCCCTGGGTTAGTCAGGGGAAATTGGCAGTGACATGCACTATAGTTACATCTTTTTCATGGCCTGTGGCCTAAAGGTCTTACCATATAGCTTGACCCCACAGAGGCCAATGCCCCATAGTCACCTGTTTCTGATGCCCTAGCTCCCAGAGTTCTTGCTTCTCAATAAACAGCATACCAATCAGTACATATCACTATGGAGGATACTTCATTTGCTACTACCATCCAGATGGTGTGTAGTTCAACTCATGTGGTTCCTTTGTTCTGTACTGGTATCAAACCAGACAGTATCTGTCTTAGGCTCCACAGTCACTGCTGTTCACACAGGCAGTTGTCCATAGCCAAAGCCTTCAGTATACTAAGCATTGGACAGTATAGGGGTCTTACCTCCAAGGTATGGGTTTGTTTCTTGTTCACCTACATAGGTAATAGGCCCTCGCACCTCCTGAAATCTCATGTCCCTGTTGGCTCCTAGCATACCTGGGCCCTCCTGGCTCCTTAAATGTCTCCATGGTGATGCATATTTTGTAATCTCTGCTGTAAGGAAGACTGCTAACCTCTCCATTTTTAGTGCATTGTACATAATGTGATCCACCCCTACATTTCACAGACACAACAAAGCAGCCAGGGGTTCTCCTTGCTTCTGTCTAAAGTGTTTTCCAAAGTCCACCAAATCTGCTTGACAGGCAGAACATGGTGAATTTGGTTATGGGCTGGCTCTGCTGCCCATTGGAGTCATCAGCTGCTATTATTATATTTTCTGCACTGGCCAGGCTTCGATCAATACAAGAGAGCTTCCAGAATAGAATAGAATAAGCAGAAGAAAAAATTTCTGAACTTGAGAACTCTTTCTTGTTTTGTTTTTTGGTACCAGGGATTAAACCTGGAGGTGCTTATCCACCAAGCCAAATCCTCAGACAATTTTTATTTTTTATTTTGAGACAGGGTCTTGCTAAGTTGCTCAGGGCCTTATTAAGTTGCAACACTGGCTTTGAACTTGTGATCCTCCTGCCTCAAACTCCTCAGCCACTGGGATTATAGATGTGTGCCACCATGTGGGGTAAGAACAGGTCTTTTGAATTAATTCATACCAAAAAAAAAAAAAAGGAATTAAGAAGAACCCCTACGAACTTATGAGGTACCATTAAGTGAACAAATATTTTCCCTTTTTTTTTTTTTTGGTGTACTGGGGATTGAACTCAGGGGTAGTTGACCACTGAGCCATATCCCAGCCCTGTTTTGTATTTTATCTCCTTGCCGTTGCTGAGGCTGGCTTTGAACTCTCAATCCTCCTGCCTCAGCCTCCCAAGTTTCTGGGATTACAGATATGTGCCACCGTGCCCAGCAATTAAGTGAACACGTTTTCATTATGGGAATTCTAGGTAAGGAAAAGGGGAATGGCACTTAAAACCTATTTCATGCTGAGGAAGGTGGTATACACCTGTAATCCCAGTGACTCTGAAGGCTGAGACAGGAATAAATTCAAAACCAGCATCAATAACTTAGTGAGACCCTATCTCAAAATAAAAAAAGAATTAAGTAAAAAGTGCTAGGGATGTAGCTCAGTGGTAAGTGTCCCTGGGTTCAATATCCAGTACCAAAAGAAAAACTATTTTTGAAATAATAGCACCAAACTTCCTAAATATTGAAAGAGATATAGACATCCAGATAAAAGAAGCTCCAAGGATCCCCAATTAGATTCACCTAAATCAGACTTTCAACAAGGCATATTAAAGTCAAAATATGGAAAGCCGGGCACGGTGGCACACGCCTGTAATCCCTGCACTTTGGGAGGCTGAGACAGGAGAATCGCAAGTTCAAAGCCAGCCTCAGTAAGGGTGAGGTGCTAAGCAACTCAGTAAGACCCTGTCTCTAGATAAAACACAAAAGAGGGCTGGGGATGTGGCTCAGTACCACAGTCGAGTACCCCTGAGTTTAATCCCCAGTACAAAAAAAAAAAAGTCAAAATGTGTAAAGTACAAGACAAAGAGAGAATCCTAAAAACAGCACAATTTTGTCTTATATAAAGGAATGTCCATTAGACTTACAGCAGATTTCTTGGCAGAAACCTTACAGGCCAGCAGAGAATATATCAAAACTGATGAAAAAAATGCCTACCAATAGTCCTATATTCAGTAAACCTCCATTCAAAACTGAATAAGAAATAAAGTCTTTTGCAGATGAGCAGAAACAGGAAATTTACCACCACCAGAACAGTCCCATAAAAAATATTTGGAGAATCCAGCACTAGAAACAAAAGGAAAATAACTACTATCATAAAAAACATATATAGACACATAACTCATTATAGAAACAGATACATGAAAGAGAAAAAGGAGAATAAAATCTAAATATTACAAAAAAACAAAAAATCACAAAAATAAATAGAGGTGAAAAATAACAAAAAAATATACAAAATGAGCAGAATGTAATTAAGAAAATGATGAAGGAGGCTTACACTTATCAATAATAAACTTGAATGTAAATGGCTTAAATACACCAATCAAAAGACAAAGACTAAGCCGTGCACAGTGGTTCATGCTTGTAATCCCAGCACTTTGGGATGCTGAGACAGGCGAATTCCAAGTTCAAAGCCAGCCTCAGCAATGGCAAGACACTAAGCAACTCAGTGAGACCCTGTCTCTACATAAAGCACAAAATAGGGCTGAGGATGTGGCTCAGTGGTTGAGTGCCCCTGAGTTCTATCTCCAGTATCAAAAAAAAAAAGAAAAAGAAAAAGAAAAAGACAAAGACTAGCTGAATGGAACAACAATAACAACAAAAAGACCCAACTATATGCTGCCTACAAGAAACTCATTCAATTGTTAAAGATACACATAGACTATAAGTGAAAGGCTGGAAAAAGATGTATCATGCAAATGGAAACCACAAGTAAGCAGAGTAGCTACACGTACATCAAGCTGACTTTAAATCAAAAACTGTAAGAAAAAACAAGGAAGGCCATTATATATTGATAAAAGGATTGATTCAGCAAGAAGACATAATACTGTAAATATATATGTACCCAACATGGTATCACCTAAATGTATAAAGCAAATATTGCTAGATTTAAAGGTAAAAATTGACTATAATACCATAATAGTGGGGGACTTCAACACCTTTCTTTCCTCAATGGACAGATCATACAGACAGAAAAATGAACAACTGAACTGAGCTTTACTATAGAGCAAATGGACCTAACAGACATAAAACATTTCATCCAACAGGCTACAGGGTACACTACTTTTCAGGAGCACATAGAACATTTTCCAGGACAGATCATATGTTAGACTACAAATTAAGATTCATTAAATTGTCCAGGCACAGTGGCGCATGCCATTAGGGAGGCTGAGACAGGAGGATCATGAGTTCTAAGCCAACCTCAACAACATCGAGGCACTGAGAACTCGGTGAGATCCTCTCTAAATAAAATATAAAAAAGGTCTGGGGTGTGGCTCAGTGGTCAAGTGCGCCTAAGTTCAATCACCGGTACCAAAAAAAAAAAAAAAAGATTCATTAAATTTTTAAAAACTGAAATTATATTATGTGTCTTCTCAGATCACAAAGGAATAAATCAAGAACAAGAAGTACAGAAGTTATACAAATACATGAAAATTGAATAACATGCTCTGAAATGATGAATGAGTGATTGAAGAAATAAAGGGAAATTAAAAAATATCTAGCAACAATTGAAAATGATAACACAACAAACCAAAGTCTGTGGGATACAGCAAAAGCAGCAATGAGAAAGAAGTGTGTATCAACAAATACATATATTAGAAAAATAGATCTCGAATAAACAACTCAACAATGCATCTAAAAACCTTAGAAAAGCAAGAACAAATCAAACCAAAATTAATAGAAGAGAAGAAATAATACAGATCAAACATAAATAAGTAAAAGCAAATGTAAAAAAAGTACAAAAGGTCAATGAAACAAAGAGTGGAGTTTTTGTAAGGACAAGGATAAACAATATGGACAAACCTTTAGCTATACCAATCAAGAAAAAGAGAAAATCCAAATAAATAAAATCAGAGATGAAAAGGAGATATTACAACTAAAACCAGAGAAATACAGAGGATTATAAAAACTTCTATGAACAATTCAAAGCTAAAAAGCTGGAAAACCCAAAAGAAACGGATAAATTCCTGAACACATATAAGCTATCAAAATTGAATCTAGAATAAATAGAAAAACCCAAACAGACTAATAATAAGTAATAAGATTGAAGTGGTAATTAAAAATCTCCCATCTAAAAAAGTCCAAAACGTTAATGACTTTACTACTGAATTTCACAAAACATTTAAAGAACTAATTCCAACTATCCTTAAACTATTCAAAAAAATTGAAATGAAAGGAACTCTGCCAAACTCTTTTTATGAAGTCTGATACCAAAATCAGACAGAGATACAACAAAAAAACTGCAAACCCATATCTCTGAGGAACACAGATGCAAAAATTCCCAATAATATACTAGCAAACTGAGTTCAACAGCACATCAAAAAGATCATACACCATGATCAAGTGGAATTCCTCCCAGGGATGCAAGGATGGTTCAACATATATAAATCAATAAAAGAGATACAACACATTAACAGAATAAAGGACAAAAACCATGTGATCATTTGAATAGATGTAGAAGAAAAAGCATTTGATAAGATTCAACATACCTTCATGATAAAAACTCTCAATTTGGTATAGAAGGAACATAACTCAAAACACTAAAGGCTATATATGAAAACCCACAGCCAATATTATACAGAATGGGGAAAAGCTGAAAGACTTTTCTCTAAGATCAGAAACAGGACATCCATGCATTGGAGAACATTCGGCTTTTGGTTTTTGAGGATTGGCTTATTTGAACTGGATGTTCAGTTATCACACTAATTTTATATGGTGCTGGAAGTCTTAGCAAGAGCAATTAGATAAGAGAAATAAATACAGGACATCTAAATTGGAAAAAAAGAAGTTAAAATTATCCATGGTCTCAGATGACTATTTTCATAGAGAAACCTAAATACTCCATTAAAAAGCTGTTAAGAGGGCTGGGATTGTAGCTCAGCGGTAGAGCACTTGCCTCACATGTGTGAGGCCTCGGGTTCGATCCTCAGCACCACATACAAAGCAATAAAATAAAGACATTGTGTCCATCTATAACTAAAAAAAACTGTTAAGAGGGTGGGCATGGTATCCCAAGCCTATAATCCCAGTAACCTGGGAGGTTGAGGCAGGGGTATCACAAGTTCCAGGTCAGTGCCAGTATGCCAGGCATCACTAACATTCTTAATGGGCACAGGTTAACTGTTAGCCTCTGGAAAGAGTCTGGGATTTTACCCACTTGCAAGCTAATGACCTATCATTTTTTTTTCTCTCACAGTGCTGGGTTGAACCAGGGCCCTTGCACAATTGTGCTTCTACCACTGAGCTACCTCCCAACTCCCAACAAACTGTCCTATTACTGTGTCATGGATGGTGGCAGAAAACACAAGATGCCTGTGGTTGGAAACAGGTGGCCTAGATCAATAAAGGGGATTGTGTAACGGGAGACAGAGATCTAGGGAATTTACTGTTCTCTTTTTAAAAATTTTCTTTATTTGTTCTTTTTAGTTATACATAACAGTAGAATGTATTTTGACATATTATACATACATGGAGTATATCTTAACATTCTTGTGGTTGTACATGATATGGAGTTGCACTGGTCATATATGAATTTAGGTAAGTACTGTCTGATTCATTCTGTCTTTCCTATTCCCATCCCCCTCCATTCCCTTCCTTCCCCTTTGTCTAATCCAATGAACTTCTGTTCCCTACCATCACCATTACTGTGGATTAGCATCTGCATATGAGAGAGAACATTTGGGCTTTGGTTTTTTGGGATTGGTTTATTTCACTTAGCATGACAGTCTCCAGTTCTATCCATGTACTGGCAAATGCCATAATTTCATTTTTCTTTATGGTTGAGTAATATTACATATAACACATTTTCTGTTTCCATTCATCTGTTGAAGGGCATCTAAGTTGGTTCCATAGCTTAGCTATTGTGAATTGAGTTATAAACATTGATGTGGCTGTGTAGTATGTTGATTTTAAGTCCTTTGGATATATATTGAAGAGTGGAATAACTGCTTCAAATGGTGGTTCCATTCCAAGTTTCCAGAGGAATCTCCATACTGCTTTCCAGAGTGGTTACACCAACTTTCAGTCCCACCAGCAATTTATGAGTATACCTATATCCTCGCCAACATTTATTGTTACTTGTATTCTTGATAAATGCCATTCTGACTACAGTGAGATAAAATCTCAGTGTAGTTTTAACTTGCATTTCTTTAATTACTAAGAATGTCAAACATTTTTTTCATATATTTGTTCACAGATCGTATTTCTTCTGTGAAGTGTCTGTTCAGTTCCTTTGCTGACACGATGGACATTTGGTGTAACTGATGCAGGTGGCAAAGATTTTCTCCCATTCTGTAGGCTTTCTCTTCACATTCTTTTTTTTTAATATTTTTTAGTTGTAGATGGACACAATTTTTATTTATTTATTTATTTATTTATTTATTTACTTATTTATTTTTATGTGGTGCTGAGGATCGAACCCAGTGGCTCATGCATGCGAGGCAAGCGCTCTACCACTGAGCTACAGCCTCAGCCCCTCTCTTCACATTCTTGTTTCCTTTGCTTTGAAGAAGCTTTATAGTTTGAATCCATCCTATTTATTGATTCTTGATTTTATGTCTTATAAAAAGGAGGTTTGCAAGTTCAAGACCAGCCTCAGCAACTTATTGAGGCCCTAAGTAACTTAGTAAGAACCTATTTGAAAATAAAAAATAAAAAAAGGGGACTGGGGACATAGCTTAGTGGTAAAATATCCCTGCGTTAATCCCCAATACCTCCCCGCAAAAAAAGATGGCTTCAGCCCAAGATTTCCAGACCAGCCTGGTCAATAGTGCAAACCCCATCTTGTCCTACTTGGAATTGAACCCAGGGGCTTGCACATGCCAGGCAAAGCACTCTATCACTGAGCTACATCCCCATCCCCTTTTTTTCCCTTTTCTTTTCTTTTTTCTTTTTTTTGGTACTGGGGATTGAACTCAGGGGCACTGGACCACTGAGCCACATCCCCAGCCCTATTTTGTTTCTTAGGTAGAGACAGGGTCTCACTGAGTTGCTTAGTGCCTTGCCGTTGCTGAGGCTGGCTTTGAATTTGCAATTCTCCTGTCTCAGCCTCCCAAAGTGCTGGGATTACAGGCATGAGCCACAGCACCCGGCCCCATTCTTTTTTATTTTGAGACAGTTTTGCTAAGTTCACCAAAAAGTTGGGCACATTTCTTTATCATTTTTGTGCACTTAGCACTAAAAGGAAGCTAAATAAACTGGTTAAGATATTCCCAAGACAATTTTAAATTGATAGACAACTCTTTTGGACTATTTTTGGACTCAGATATTGATGTCTGATTTTTAACACAATATTCTTGGGAAAGGCAACCAGTATGACCTGAGTGCCCCACTGTCTCACAGGGTATGCTAAGAATGCAGGACACTGACCATTCTTTCCCTGGGCCATTTCCAAGGGTTGTGTTTGCTTAGGTAGTGTCTCAGAAAATGAGCCAGGCTATTTGCCTCTCACTATAAGAACAGTAAATCCAAAGAAAAACTCAAAATATCCCTATTTGCTGGTGACACGGTTCTATAATTAGAAGACTCAAAAAACTCCACCAGAAAACTTCTAGAACTAATACATGAATTCAGCAAAGTAGCAGGATATAAAATTAACACCCATAAGTCAACTGTGTTCTGAAACATCAGTAATGAATCAACTGAAAGAGAAATTAGGAAAACTATCCCATTCACAACAGCCTCAAAATCAAAAATATTTGGGAATCAATCCAACAAAAGATGTGAAAGAACTCTACAATGAAAACTACAGAACAATAAAGAAATCAAAGAATTTAGGAGATGGAAAGATGTCCCATGTTCTTGGCTAGGCAGAATTAATATTGTCAAAATGGCCATACTAAGAGGCAGAGCCTGGCCTGGCCCAACGTGCAGGGGAGGTGGAGCAGACACAGACTCCAGCTTCATGCGTGGAGGAGGCGCAGCAGACACCGAACTCAGCCCAATGCTAGGAGGAGGCAGAGGAGATAAACCACGCATGCACAGAGCAGGGGACCAACCATGCTGCGGCCCCCCATCTACCAACAAGTGGCTGTCCTTGCCTACATCAGTCTAGGGTCAACATCCAAGACAAGGAAAATCATCCCCGAGGTCCCTGCAGGCCCACTTATATCAGAGGTGAGGTATCGATAACTTGTAGGGACACTACAAGATTATAGGATAGAAACTGTAATACCTCAGATCAGCATTGTTAGAAAGGAAGACACATGAACATGAAAAAACAAGGGAAGAAAATGCTCCAGACAAACCAAGATGCTACAACAATAGAATCCATTGATAGCACAGTTGATAAAATGTCTGAAAAGGGGTTCAGAATGTACATAATTAAAATGATCTGTAAAGCACAGAATAACATGAGAGCGCAAATGCAGGCAACCATTGATTACTCCAACAAAGAGATAAGAGAGCAAATACAGACAGCAAAACATTACTTCAAGAAAGAGATAGACTTTGAAAAAGAATCAAGCAGATATCCTTGAAATGAAGGAAACAATATACCAAATACAAAATTCAATAGAAAGCATCACCAACAGACTAGAGAACTTGGAAGACAGAAACTCAGACAATGAAAACAAAATATATCATCTTGAGAATAAAGTTGACCACACAATGAATATGGTAAGAAACTATGAACAGAACATTCAGGAACTATGAGATAACATCAAAGACCAAATCTAAGAATTATTGGGATAGAGGAAGACACAGACATTACAAACCAAAGGAATGCACAATCTCTTCTGAAATAATAACAAAATTTCCCAAACATGAAGAATGAATTGGAAAATCAAATACAAGAGGCACACAGAACACCAAATGTACAAAACTACAACAGATCCACACCAAGGCACATTATAATGAAAATACCTACCATACACAATAAGGATAGAATTTTTAAAGCTTCAAGAGAGAAGGAAAAGATTACATACAGGGGAAACCAATTCAGATTTCAGCAGATTTCTCAACCCAGACCCTCAAAGCCCGGAGATCCTGGAACAACACATACCAAGCTCTAAAAGGAAAAGAGTGCCAACCAAGAATCTTATATCCAGCAAAATTAAGCTTCCGATTTGATGATGAAATAAAAACCTTCCATGATAAACAAAACTTAAAAGAATTTACAGAAAGCAAGCCTGCACTAGAGAGCATTCTTGGCAAAATATTCCATGAGGAGGAAATAAAAAACAACAATGAATCAGCAAAGGGAGGAACTAAAGGAAAAACCAATCAAAGGAGAAACCAAGTAAAGTTAAAAAACTAAAATGAACTAGAATACAAGCCATATTTCAATAATAACTGTACGTTGGGCTGGGATTGTAGCTCAGTGGTAGAGCGTTTGCCTCGCATGCGTGAGGCACTGGGTTCGATCCTCAGCACCACATAAAAATAAATATATTGTGTCCATTAAAAAAAAAAAGTGCCCTTTTTAAAAAAATAATAATAATAATAATAACTGAATGTTAATGGCCTAAACTCATCAATTAAAAGATATAGACTGGCAGATTGAATTTAAAATACTCAACTTGTGGAATTCACACGGATGTTGGCTCAGGGCTATGCCTACAATGGAGAAAAGGACTGTGTTAGGAACATCAGCTGAAGATAAAAACTGGTTATTGTGCTATCCAGTGAATTTCTTTCTTTTTTAAAATTTTTTTTAGTTGTAGATGGACACAATATCTTTATTTTATTTATTTATTTACATGTGGTGCTGAGGATCAAACCCAGTGCCTCGGGCTGAGGTTGTGGCTCAGTGGCAGAGCGCTTGCCTCGCACGTGTGAGGCACTGGGTTCAATCCTCAGCACCACATAAAAATAAACAAAATAAAGACACTGTGTCCATGTATAACTAAAAAATATTTAAAAAAAAAAAAAAAAAACCAGTGCCTCACACATTCAAGGCAAGTGCTCTACCACTGAGCTACAATCCCAGCCCCCTCCAAGGAATTTCTTATCCTTATTCCTCTATAGCTGTATAAGTAAGGCAATTATTTTTCTTTCTTCTTACAAAAATTTTTGTTTTTAGTAGTCTGTAATTTGGATATGAGATGACTAGGTATTACTTTATTTATTCACCTATTTATATTTGTACTTATCCTACTTGATATTCTCTCTAAATTTGTGGGGGGTTTTTTATTTTTGTTTTGTACCAGGGATTGAACTCAGGGGCACTCAACCATTGAGCCACATCCCCAGCACTATTTTGTGTTTTTATGTAGAAACAAGGTCTCACAGAGTTGCTTAGCACCTTGCCATTGCTGAGGCAGGCTTTGAACTCACAATTCTCCTGTCTCAACCTCCCAAAGTGCCGGGATTACAGGCATGTGCCACTGAGCCCGGCTTCAAAATCTGTGCTTTTTATCTCATCTCAGTTTTTGAAAAATTTTCAGATAGTTTTACTTCAAATATTTTTTGTTTTCCAGAGAAATATTTTTCTGTTTTTCTTCCCTCTTTTTGTATTCTAATTGTGCATGCTTTATTCTTTGATATTGTCCCACAGTTCTTGGGTTGCTTTTATTTCCTTTGTATTTTTTGTTTGGAAAATCTTTAATCAACTTATCATGAAGATCATGGTTCCTTTCCTTGGCCACAATTTAATTGATGGCATCAAAAGGCCTTCTTCCTATTTCAGCATGTTTGATTTCTAGAATTTTGTTTTGATTCTTAAAGTCTCCATTTTTCCTAACATAGTATGTAAGTTTCTGCATGCTGTACACTTTTTTCCCACATTAATCATAATTACTTTAGTTTTTTTTAACTTGACAATTCAAACATGCATGATATGTTTGAGTCTGATTTTTATCTTCAGACAACATTTTAGCATGTCTTCTGGCCTGTCCTGTAATTTTTTGTAAAAAGCCATACATGTTTTATTGAATAATAAAAAATGAGGTAAATAGTCCACTGATAGGAGTATTTATTTTATCTGGTGAGGACTTGTCTGGTGTTTAATGCTTGCTTGCAACTAAAGGTACCAGAGGCTTTCAGTTTTCATCCTTTACTTTTTTTTAATCTCACTGTTTGAATTCCTCAAACACTACTTCAGGGAGAAAGAATCTGTGTATTACAACTCTTTTAGCTGTAATTGATTGTTATTACACCAGATCCTTGCTGTTGTGCAGGTCAGATATGGGACAAAGGAGTTTTTTCTAATCTTATCCAATCTTTAAGTGGGTCTATGTCTGAGGACTACAATTTTCACAAGTGTTTCATCAATGTGTACCACCACCACTGGCACCCTTACTCCCATCTCTGACTGCAATATTCCCAATATTTTTCTTTTTTTTTTTAAATATTTTTTTTAGTTGTTGATGGATCTTTATTTTATTCATTTGTTATTTATATGTGATGCTGAGGATTGAACCCAGGGCCTCACGCATGCCGGGCAAGCGCTCTACCACTGAGCTACAGCCCCAGCCCCCCAATATTTTTCTTTGAAATTTTGTCCTTAATTGACTTTATTCTTAATTCATAACCTAACCCTATCAGAGACATGAGGTCTTTTTGGAATCTTCAGTGGGAAACTGGTAGGATATCTAGAAGCAAAACTGTGGAACTATGAGGGTTTTCCTATGTCTACAGCACCCCAAGTTTTCCTTAATCTCAAATTAGCCTACATTCTGTCTCCAGCCATTTTTCAAGATTATATACACCAGTTGATAGCTCTAGCAGTACATTGTTGGGTTCAAGAAATATAATCTGATTTTCAGACATTTTTGTTACTGTAAGGATAAGATTGATGACTTTTGTTTACTTAACATATCAGAGATGAAACATGAAGTTTCTTAAAATGTTTAAAAACTTGTTTAATTTTATTCATTCTTTTCATTTGTACACTTTTTTCCTTCTCTGATTTTCTTTCCATTTTATCATCCATTTTAACTGGGAAATGCTTTTGTTAAATGAGAAAACCAATGTGATTAATTCTATTTCATGTTTTTAATCTTATTTCTACATCTTCTGTAGACTTTTAAATTTCTTTATATAGAATTTATATAATTTTTTATATATTGAGTTTTATTTTTTATACTTTTTTAGTTGTAGATGGACACATATCTTGATTTATTTATTTTTATGTGGTGCTGAGGATCGAACCCAGTGCCTCATGTATACAAGGCAAGGCAAGCACTCTACCACTGAGCTACAATCCCAGCCCTATTGAGTTTTATATATTGAATAGTTTATATTTTATCAGATCTACATTGTATTGTTTCTACTCATTCTTTTTTAAACAATATACATAGATTCTATTGGATAATAAAAAATTAATAAATTTTTTTTAAATAGCCATACTACCATAATTTATGTACAGGTTTAATGCAAGTCCTATGAAAATCCCAATGACATTCTTCATAGAACTAGAAAAAGCATTTATGAAATTCATTTGGAAAAATAAGAGGCCCAGAATAGCCAAAGCAATTCTCAGCAAACAAAGTAAAACAGGAGGCAGGCATCACAATACCAAACCTTAAATTATACTATAGAGCTATAGTAACAAAAATGGCATGGTATTGGCACCAAAAAAGACATGAAGACCAATGGTATAGAACAGAAGACACAAAGACAAACTCACATAAATAGTTATACTAGACAAAGTTGCCATAAGCAGACATTGGAGAAAAGATAGCCTCTTTAACAAATGATGCTGGGAAAACTGGAAATCCATATATACCAAAATGAAATTAAACCCTTATCTTTTCCTTATCTTCCAAAAAGACCTTTCATACATTTGTGTACAATGTATGAAAATGTATTCCACTGCCTTGTAGAATTAGAACAAATTTAAGAAAAAACAGGAGACCAGTAGAATAAAAAAAGGGGAATGGGGAGAGAGGAGAAGGAAAGGGGAGGGACTGAGGAATGAAATTGATCAAATCATACTGTTTTACTGTGTGAATATATTATAACAACAACAACAACAAAACCTCCATCTCTCACCCTGCACAAAACTCAAAGTGGATCAAGGACATAGGCATTAGAACACAGACCATGCTCACAATAGAAGAAAAATAGACACAAATCTCCATTGTGTCAGCTTAGGAACCTAGCATCTATCCAAGTATCACGAGATGGGATTTGCCCTGTTGCCCAGGCTGGTCTGGAAATCTTGGGTTGAAGCCATCTTTTTTTTTTTGGTACTGGGGAAAAAAGTATTAGTATTCACTTCCTGTGATTTGATGAAAAGTATAATAAAGGGTTGCTTTACCACTAAGCTGTCCCCAGTCCCACCTTTATTGTTTCTTATTTTAAAACAGGTTCTTACTAAGTTACTTAGGGCCTCAATACATTGCTGGGGCTGGCCCTAAACTTGCAAACCTCCTACTTCCCAAATTGCTGGGATTACAGGCATGTGCCACTGTGCCTGGCTGATAAGAAGTTATCTTCTTGCTTCAGCCTCCTGAGACAGGAATTATAGCAGTGCACCACTGTGCCTGGCTATGGTAAAAATTTTAAATACTGGGGCTGGGATTGTGGCGCAGTGGTAGCGTGCTCGCCTAGTATGCGTGAGGCACTGGGTTTGATCCTCAGCACCACATAAAAATAAAGTAAAAGATATTCTGTCCACCTACAACTAAAAAATAAAGAAAATATTTTTAAAAAATTTTAAATACTTGTTGCTAGTATATAGAAAATCAATTCACCCTGGTACACTGGCCTTATAAACTATGACCTTTGCTACACTTAGTTCTGGTATTTTTCTTTTTTTTTTTTGGTACCGGGGTTTTAACTCAGAGATACTCCACCACTAAGCCAGATCTCCAGCCCTATTTTGTGTTTTATTAGAGACAGGGTCTCACCGAGTTGCTTAGTGCCTTGCTGTTGCTGAGGCTGGCTTTTAGTTCTGGTATTTCTGATTATTGGCTCTAGTATTTTCTCTGTATTCTGTAACTCTCCTACAGGTGATTGTCATCTGCAAAGAAAGACATTTACTTCACTACTTCTGAAGAAAACATTTAGTCTTTTACCATTATGTTTACTTGTGTTTGTCATGGAGATCCTTTATCAGGCTGTTTCTTTTTATTCCTAGTTTGCTTAGAATTTGATTATGGTGTGCCTTGTGATAGTCTTGTATATCTTGTTCTGGGCTGAGCTTCTTGGAACCCTGGCTTTATTACACTTTTCATCAAATCACAGGAAGTGAATACTAAGTAATGCAGGTGAACAGACACAGTGGACTCGTGTCCACCATCCAGTTCTTCAGGAAAGCACTTCTTTCCTGTTCCATGATGATCCTATACCCATCCTGTCCCAACACTGAGCCCATGACTAAAAGTAGGGTCAGAGATCATCTGAGGCATTTTCTGTTAATTGCACTTCTGGGTTAATGTTAACAGGATAACACTACCCATGTCCTGCCAAGAGTTACAGAGCGAACTTTGTGCAAAAAGAGACAGAGTGAACATGAAAAGGACAGAGCTCTGGTACAGAAAGTCCTGAAAATACTGGGCTCTGGATCTAGCCATATGGAAACAGCTCTCTATACTTGGACTTTTTGAAGACCAATAAATACTTTTTGTGATAAAACTTGAGACTTTTGTTAATTTTTTACTCACCTGCAATGGAGTTACCCTATGAATATGTAACTTCTTTTTCTTCTTTTTTTTGTTTTGTAGATGGGCACAATGCCTTTATTTTATTCATTTATTTTTATTTAGTGCTGAGGATTGAACCCAGGGCCTCACATGTACTAGGCAAGTGCCCTACCACTGAACCTACCACAGCCCGTATGTAACTTCTGAAGGAGTAATATATTAAATTTACATTTTTTAAAAATATTTTAGTTGTTGATGGATCTTTATTTTATTCATTTATTATTTATATGTGGTGCTGAGGATTGAACCCAGTGCCTCATGTATGCTAGGCAAGCACTCTACTGCTGAGCTACAGCCCCAGCCCTTAAATTTACATTTTAAAAATATCACTCTCTCCTCAGTGTCCAAAAAGGAATGAAAGAGGTTAAACTGGAGATAGGAAGACCACTCAGACACTATTATAGACATCCAAATGAAATGATAAACACTAAAAACCAAATTAGTGAGACAACTGGACAAATTTGGGGCATAAAAAGAAAAAGATAAGGGGGCTGGGATTGTGGCGCAGCGGTAGAGCGCTTGCCTCGCATGCGTGAGGCCCTGGGTTCGATCCTCAGCACCACATACAAAGCAATAAAATAAAGACATTGTGTCCATCTATAACTAAAAAAAAAATTAAAAAAAAAAAAAAGAAAAAGATAAGATTAGAAATTGTTAACTAAATGATTTGGAGGGAGAAGGAAGAATTTAAAGATGATACTCTGGTGTAATTAAATAATAAAGACTGAGGTAAAAAAGGGAACAAGAGTAGAAGAAAGGCAGGGAGACTTGTTTTGATTGAGGTGCTTTAGGAGGTCATTCAGGTGTGGGATGGAGACATGATAAGTGGGACATAATATCCCATATAATAAACTGAGTAATTTCAAAGGGCTCCAAAGTTTCTTGTTGACAGAAACTGCCAAGTGTAAAACACATGATATAGTTTTAAAATAAATTTTAATTTCAAACATGCTGTAATGATATAGAAATGATATTTGAAATAAGCAACAAAATAGTATTGTAACGAGTACTGAAGTAGAACATAGTATAAAATAGCTGTAGTTTTTACAGAATTTTAGATTTAAGTCTTAGCTTCAATTTCCTCATATGTGAGGAAAATAAAACAAAATTTTAAAAGATTTACTAAAAGACTCACAAATATTCTGAAAAAAATGGTTTTACTACTAAGAGAATTTAAATGAAGATATTTATAGAGAATGAAAGGAAATTATAAACTCTTTTAAAACCTTTAGATTTGATGTTTCTGGGCCTGATTTCCATGATATGACTGTATTATTATCATAATTTTTCTTCTACGAGTAAGAGAAAAAATATGGAGACAAATTCTTTAAGGAAGAGAATGAGTAATCTGTGAAAAAAATCTTGAGATGCAATTAACTATAAAAGATTTAGAGAAGTTTTTGTAATTAGTAGACAGGTGTTCAATAACAAATCACTGGTTAGTCAGGTCTAACTAACCAAATGTTGAACATATATCACATGCACATCAGGGTCAGTATCCTACATCCTGCACAGCTATTCCAAATAGATTTTTCTCATTCCAAATCATTCTGCCATACTAAAATGATCTTTTTAAAAAACTAAATTCATCACAACTAAGAACTTCATTGACTCCTGACTACCCATAATGAACACAATTTCATAAAATATATTCCATCAACGACTCACTGCCTATAATTATGCTGATCAAACATCAAACACAAAAAAATATTTATGCATTGAATGAATATGCTAGAACAATGCTATTGCAAGTTTGATTACTGAACTGCCAGGATCAACATCCCATTAGAGGTGGAACTGAAGAATCTGGTTTCAAGCCAGGAGCGGTGGCACATGCCTGTAATCCCAGCACTTAGGGAGGCTGAGACAGGAGAATTGCGAGTTCAAAGCCAGCCTCAGCAATGGCGAGGTGCTTAGCAACTCAGTAAGACCCTGTCTACATAAAACACAAAATAGGGCTGGGGATGTAGCTTGGTGGTCGAGTACCCCTGAGGTCAATCCCCAGTACCAAAAAAAAAAAGAATCTGGTTTCATAGGCTATCCAGATGATTCTTCTGAATGCTAGTTTTAGGAACACTGTTCAGAGACTAAAAATAAGAGGATCTAATTTCTTTTCCCTTAGGAACCTTACCTCCAGAAGGTATTGTAAACATTTGCAGGGGGCTGGAATTCTTAAACCTTCTCAGTGTGCTATGTGAATAAACAGGGCAAGGTTCAAATTTTTTACTTTTACAGACCATTTAGACATGGTAGCCTAGAGCCCTTCAAAAATGTACTCAAATCCACTCAATATTGTGAGTTGAGTATATTCAAAACATGTATTAATGTGTTGATATATACAAGTGCTTAAAACAAAACTGAAGGTATAAATATGTATTTTTAGTAGAAAGGGAGTCAAATCTAAATTACAGCATTTGAAGACCTTCATTTTTAAGTAGATATGACAGAACTTTAAATTTACAAAACTGATAATACATAGTATACATTCATTTTACATCTTTAAAAAAGCTAAACTTAAGAAAATGAAAAACTGAAAAATAGGAGAGGTAGCAAAATCCCATGAGTCTATTTTGACATTCTATCAATATCATATATTGAAGACTAGAGGAGAGAGGGGAACTACGTTTTAAGAGGAAAAAATGTGGATAAGGGAACCCTATGATCTTAGGAAAAGATAAAAGTGGGAATAAAATTATATTCAAAATGTACCTAAAAATTGTTAGACATGCATTAGTGACAGGAAATTGAAGATAATTACTCTTGGTGGCATAAAAGGAGAATGGAAAAGTTCAGTGTTTTTGTTTTTTTGTTAGCTCTAGTCATCCTTACTCTTTTCTTCTCTCTTGTTGCCATGACTTTGGAAGACTTGATTTAGTTATTGCAATTTGCTAAAGACAAATTCAAAACTACATTACTAACAATATTGCCTTCACACATTGTGTGTCTTGGGTAAAACTCATATGTTATATGGTTACTGATAAAGAAAGGAGGTGAAGGAATCAGGTGACCCAATCTATAAACTATGGAAAGCAGTGGTATTTTCTGATGGAGTGGCTTTCAAACTTGACATGCACCTGAAACCCAAGAGGGCTTGTTAAAACAGAAAGTTAGGCTTCATCTCCAAAGGTTTTGATTCAGTAGGTCCGAGAGGAACTCAGGAATCTGAATTTCTAGCAAATTCCCAAGTGATGTTGCTGCTGCTAGTTTGAAGCGTGTGCTTCAATAGAAACAGTAATTATAAAACCAAAGAAGACCAGGTGGAAACTTAAAGGAAATGGTATCTCCCCATGTAGGTTTACCTCTAAATCACAGAACATTAGTTGCAAGTTTAGCACTTGCTCAAGAAACTAATTATATATCTCAAACTCCAAGGTCTATAACTGATAAAATAAGTAGTTACAGAACTTTCATTCCAAAGATGAACTTTAAAAACAAAACAATCATTTGCCTATTTAAGGACTATTGTTTGAAATTTTGGTACTGACATCCTACTTGAAAAATATTAATACAAATTCAAAAATTCAAAACAAGAACTTTTTAAAAATCTTTGTGTTAAATTCAAACATAACCTAATTTAGTCTTAAACAAATTACTACTTATTATTGTTATATTTGGTGCGGGGGATTGAACTCAGGGCAACACAGAAAGCCCTCTACCACTAAACTACAACCCTAGCCTATACCAATTATTATTTTTTTTTTAAATATTTTTTTAGTTATAGATGGACACAATATCTTTATTTCATTGCTTTTGTATGTGGTGCTGAGGATCGAACCCAGGGCCTCACACACGCGAGGCGAGTGCTCTACCGCTGAGCCACAATCCCAGCCCCCAATTATTTTGTTTATTTGTTTATTGTTAGTTCCAAACCCATTCTTAAAAAATAAAACGTAGTCATATAAAAGAATTCATTTGGCAAATGTGCTATTTGTAAGTATAAGCCACTTATTAAAAACACATTTGTATTAAAATTGCATCTAAATTTTTACATTTAGAACATCTGATATCTGGACCCAGCTAAGCTTTTATTTTACAGATCAAAATGCATGGATGAAAATATATTACAATTATCAATGAAGTCGTTCTAACTTTGCTTGAAGAGATTTAAAATTCCCAGTGATGGTCTGTACTGCTACTGAAGAGCTCATAGACTGGAGCTCAACCAGATAACCACAAACAGCATCCAGACAGAGATTTGTGAATCTTCTCCTGTAAAGGAAATGATACCTGATCAATTTTCTGTACATTTAGAAACATTACCTTCTATAGGGTTTCTTCTCTCCAAATTCTGCTACTCTTACTTATAGTCCCACAGAAAGGCATGGATCACATTAATGGCAAATACTTGAAAATTGAGAGGGACACTTACAGCGGAGGTCAATTACCAAATAACCACAATTTTCCATTTGAAGAATATTGTAATGAGAATGAGCTGTATCCTCAGCCCTTCCTTTTGGCTTTATCAAAAGAACAATATTCCTGAAAATGACCAACCACATCACAATGACATAACTGAAACATCTTAGTCCTGGGTCATTAATTTAAAGCAGAGGAAGTTTAGAAGTCATTAATAAATGATATATGTTCATTTGCTGAACAGATTTAGGATTATGGTTAAAAAACTAAAAAATTCTGGAGCTGGGGTTATGGCGCAGTGGTAGTGTGCTCGCCTAGCACGCAGGAGGACCTGGGTTCGATCCTCAGCACCACATAAAAATAAAATAAAGATATTCTGTCCACCTATAACTAAAAAATAAACATTAAAAAAAAACTAAAAATTTCCTACTTTTCATACATGCTGATATCATTCACACAATTATTGCTGATATAAACAGAACATAATCCCTAATCCCCATATTTTCCCATATTCTCTCCAAAATTTGTTACCCAGGTATTTATTAGAAGCATTTAACAGCTTTTGCTAAAATATAATACTTAGTCATAGTTACCTCTCACAATTTGAAACTTGGTTAGGATTCTCCACATATTTTGCTAATAGTACATGGATACAATCCAAAAGGTGTAGTGGCTTCTTCATTCTGTTCCAGAATGGATCCTATAAAGAATATATGTATATATAAATAAAATGAGTTGTAAAGCAAACCATACTTAACCTAATCATCTACCTAACCCTTTTAATATTTTGAACATTAAAAACCATATTGAGGGCTGGGGCTGTAGCTCAGTGGTAGAGCGCTTGCCTAGCATGTGTGAGGCACTGGGTTCGATCCTCAGCACCACGTATAAATTATAAATGAATAAAATAAAGATCCATCAATATCTAAAAAAAAAAAAAAAATTAAAAAAAAAACCCCATATTGAAATATCTTCTAGGAGGATTTGATATACTGATGTACTTTGTAGAGCACATAAATGTCCTGTTTAGGAATGTGATATGAAAAGAAAATCTATTTATAGGCTGTAATACCATTTTTACTTTGAACTTATGCAGTTTTACTCTGGCATAATAAAAAAAACTAAACTAGCAGTCACAGAATCTTAATTCTAGTTCTGGCTTCAAAAGTTACTAGTCATGTGACTTCAGCAGGTTACTTAATGTCTCTGCCCTTGTCTTTTTGCAATAGATAATGGTGATACTACTATTTGCTCATTTCCATCATAGGTGTATTGTATGAGGCTCAAATAAGAAAGGTGCATAAGATGCCTTGAAAAGCACTGTATGATGCTACTACTAAAACAGAAACAAAATACCTAGTTCAACAGGTTTTATTTGGATCTTTTATCCTTAGTATAAAAATCACAAAATATATAGTCTGATAAAGTTCAATATGGGTGAGAATAATCATTAAGCACTGATGCTTTTGATCAGGTTACACTGAATACATGCACTATAATTTTGTTCTTTCAAAAAACTGGGCTGGGGATGTAGCTCCATAATAAAGCACTTGCCTAGGATGTGCAAGGCCCTGGATTTGATCCCCAGTATCACAAAAAAATAACTGACAATTATTATTATTATTTTTTTGGTGCTGGAGATTGAAGTCAGGGGCACTCGACCACTGAGCCACATCCCCAGCCCTATTTTGTATTTTATGTAGAGACAGAGTCTCACTGAGTTGCTTAGCGCCTTGCCGTTGCTGAGGCTGGCTTAGAACTCAGGATTCTCCTGTCTCAGCCTCTCTAAGTGCTGGAATTACAGGCTTGCACCACCACGCCCAGCTTGACAATTCTTAAATGTTTGGCACATACTTTGGTTTAGCCCATTTTGCCAAGAGTAAAGTATATATAATTATGTTTATTAATATTGAAAACATTAAAATTTCATTTTAATTATTATATATAGCAAAGCATCTCTCAACAGTTTTGAAAGTCTTAAATATAATTTCCAATAGTCAATGAAGCAAATCTCTGCTGCAACTCTATTAGATTAAGTGATATCATAGTGAAAAATATGAAATAAAAATGTTCCACTCTATAGCTAGAAAAATTACTTTAATTAAAATTAAATAATTTATCTTAATTTTTTTCCTTACCCTTGATTTGAATAGTTGATCATAAACTTCTAGTAGTCTAGGTAATGGCACTCCAATTTCATTCATGGTTTGTATTACAAAGCCTACATCCCAGTTCAAAGTACAAACTTGCTGCTCTAAGAACTGTACAATAAAATCTGGGGAGAGAAAAAGATCAGAAATTGGGATTGTTCTAACTCTTGATACAAAATGTTAGGACTTACTTATAGCTGAGTAGTTTATAGGGGAAAATCTTTTGAAAACCAATTAAAAATATGTAGGGTGCTGAGGGTATAGCTCAGTGGTAAGAGTGCATGCTTTGTACGTAGTATGTGCAAGTCACCAAATTCAATACCCACCACCAAAAAAAAAAAAGAAAAAAAATCCTCTCTCTCTATATATTTATTCCAAACCCCCCTAACTTTGATAAACACACTCATGCACCCAGAATAGGCAAATCTAGAGACAGAAAGTAGATCAGTGCTTACCTAGGGCTGGAGGGTGGGGAGGAATGGAAAGTGACTACTAATGAGTACAGGGTTTTTTTTCTTCCTTTTTTTCCCCTTCAGTACTAGGGATTAAACCCAGCAGGGCTTTACCACGGAGCTACAACACAGGCCCTTTTTTTTGATACAGGGTCTTGCTAAATTGCTGAGGTTGGCAATGAACTTGCAGTCCTCCTGGATTAGCCTCCTTAGTTGCTGGGATTACAGAAGTGGTAGTATAGGGTTTCTTTTTTGGGATGATGCAATTGTCCTAAAACTAGACCCTGATAATGGCTGTACAACTCTGAATACGCTAAAACCATTAAACTGTATACTTTAAAGATACTAAGAAAAATGGGGCTGGGGCTGTAGCTCAGTGTTAGAAGGCTTGCCTAGCATATGTGAGGCACTGGGTTCAAGTCTCAGCACCACATAAAAACAAAGGTATTGTGTCCATCCACAACAACAACAACAACAAAAAAAGATACTAAGAAAAAACTACAACATCTTAAGGAACTCAGAAAATATGAAAAGGTACAAGAAGAACATAGAGATTATTCATAATTCTACTAGTGGAGAGGATCTGATAGTTTTTTAAAAAATCTATATTTTAAAAAATCTGTATCCTTAATTTAATAGCTTTTAAGAAAGAGCTACTGCATCTTGATTTTAAAATATTAATAAATTTTAACGCCCTACTTCTTAGGTTTATATTATTTTGATGGTTCTAATTGTGATATGTTCTAATTTACTTTTTTTTAAATGTATTTTTAGTTGTCAATGGACCTTTATTTTATTTATTTATATGTGGTGCTGAGAATTGAACCCAGTGCCTCACACATACTAGGCAAGTGCTCTACCACTGAGCCACAACCCCAGACCTCTAATTTACTTTTTATTACCTGTCTTATTATAAATAAGATCTTGACAGTAACAGTTGTCAAATTTATAATACCTGAAACTAGAAATTGAAATGTAAATGTCCAAGGGCAAGAAAAATCACTGAAAGAACTGCCACTGAACCTGTGTACACTGTAGAATTTACCATTCAGACTTAGGGAAATAACAACAATTCTAAATACTTCTAACCCTGATCCAGTTTGAAGTCCCCTGATGTTTGCTTGCTGCTGAGAAAATGACTGAAAAAGGAAGGTCTCTTCTCTAAACTTTATAAGGGCAAAGCAGAAATACCCTCAAAGGGACAGTGTATAGTATGGCCTTTAAAAAAACTATTAAAAGTATTACTATTAAAAGTATTAGTTTGGGGCTGGGATTGTAGCTCAGCGGTAGAGCGCTTGCCTCGCATGCGTGAGGCCCTGGGTTCGATCCTCAGCACCACATACAAAGCAATAAAATAAAGACATTGTGTCCATCTACAACTAAAAAAAATTTTTAAAAAAAGTATTAGTTTCACATATTTATAAACATTTATAAAAAATATATGTACAGGATAAAAAAAAAAAATCACCATACAAAACTCAATAGCTTTGCTAGACACTAATAATCAATCTGCAGAGAAAAAAAAATCAGAAAAACAAGCCAGGCACAGTGGTGCATGCCTGTAATCCCAGCACTTTGGGAGGCCGAGACAGGAGAATTGCAAGTTCAAAGCCAGTCTCAGCAACAGCAAGGCACTAAGAAACTCAGTGAGACTCTGTCTCTAAATAAAAACACAAAATTGGGCTGGGGATGTGGCTCAGTGGTCAAGTAACCCTGAGTTCAATCCCTGGTACCAAAAAAAAAAAAAAAAAAAAAAAAGACCAGAAAAACAATCTCAATGCCAATACCTTCAAAAAACAAAACAAAACCCAGGAATAAATCTAACCAAGGAGGTGAAAGACCTTTACAATGAACACTACAGAATACTGAAGAAAGAAACTGGAGAAGATGCTAGAAGATGGAGCAACTTCCCATGTCCATGAATAGGCAGAATTAATATTATTTAAAATGGCCATACTACCAAGTGGTATACAGATTCAATGAAATTCCTATCAAAATACCAAGAACATTATTCACAGAACTAGAAAAAACAGTCCTAAAATTCATTTGGAAGAATAAAAGACTCAGAATAGCCAAAACAATTTCAAGGGCAGGGGGCAATACTAGAGGCATCACAATACCTGACTTCAAATGATATGAAAGAGCTAGAGTAACAAAAACTACACGGTACTGGCATAAAAACAAACACATAGATCAATCAAACAGAATAGAAGACTCACAGACATACACAAATAGTCACCTGAACCTTGACAAAGGCACAAAAAACATTTGTTGAGAAAAAACTTTTATCCTTATGCAGCATGAAATTAGATTCACCTCTTTCACCCTGCACAACTCAACTCAAAATGGATCAAGGACCTCAGAATTAGACCAGAATATTTCCAACTTCTAGAAGAAAACACAAGGTCAGCATTCTAACATATAGGCTCAAGCAACTTCAACAGGACTCCTCAAGCTCAGGAAGTAGTATCAATAATTAATAAAGGGAATTAAATTAAAAAGTAGCTGGGTGCGGTGGCGCACGCCTGTAATCCCTGCACTTTGGGAGGCTGAGACAGGAGAATCGCAAGTTCAAAGCCAGCCTCAGCAGGGACGAGGCGCTAAGCAACTCTACATAAAGCACAAAATAGGGCTGGGGATGTGGCTCAGTGGTGAGTACCCCTGAGTTCAATCCTCAGTACCCCACCCCCCAAAATTAAAAAGTTTCTGTACAGCAAAGAATACATGAAAAGAGACCCTATAGACTTGAGAAAATCTTTGCTAGCTACTCTTTGACATAAAATTAATATCCAGAATATACAAAGAATTAAAAAAACTTAAAACATCAAAAAAAAAAAAATCCCTAACTAACCCAATCAATAAGTAAGCAAATGAACTAGACACTTTTCAAAAGAAATAATATAAATAGCCAACAAATATATGAAAAAATGTTCAACATCTTTAGCAAACAGGGAAATGCTAATCAAAACTACAATGAGATCTTATCTGACTCCATTTAGAATGGCAGTCATCAACAATATAAATACACGCTGGAGAGGATGGGGGGCTGGGGAAAGGAACACTTTACACTGTTGGTTGGACAGTAAATTGTACAACTACTATGGAAATCAGTATGGAGGTTCCTAAAAAGACTATGAATGGAACCATCATATTACCCAGCTATACCACTCCTTGGTATTTATCCTAAAAAATTAAAGTCATCATACTATAGTGATACATGCATGCCCATGTTTTATAACAGCACAATTCACAGCAGCCAAATTATGGAACCAGCCTAGTTATGTCAAAAGATGAATAGAAAAAGATACTGTGGTACATATATACAATGGAGTTTTAATCAATTATAATGAAGAATAAAATTCTGTCTTTTACAGAAAATGGATAGCACTTGATAGTCTTATTTAAGCGAAATAAGCCATTCAGAAAGCTAAGAGTTGTTGTTTTCTCTCATATGTGGAAGCTAGAAAGGGGGAAAGAAAAAAAAAGGAAGGTATGGCAGATCCCATGAAAACCTGTAGAAGACCTGTAGAAGAAAGGGACCAGGGGGAGATAGGAGAGGAGGAAAAAGGGAAATACTAGGGAACAAAACTAACCAAAATATGTTGTTATCTCATATGCATGTATGAATATATAAGTGTATCCTACTAATATGTATAATTCTAATGTACCAATAATAAACATGAAAAAAATACATATATATGTCTGCTCTTTTATTTGGTTTTTGCAGTACTGGGGATTGAATCTAAGGGTGCTCTACCACTGAGCTACATTCCAAGCCCTTTTTTTAAAATTTAAAAATAATTAAAAAAATTTCTTAGTGCATAATAGTTATATATATAATAACAGGACCATCATTAAAAAAAATTATTTTGAGACAAGGTTTAGCTAAAATTGCCCAAGCTGGCCTCTAATTTGAGATGCTCCTGCCTCACATTCTGGAGTAACTGGGATTACATGCATGCATCACTTCACCTAGCTTATATTTGCTTATTTGTTTATGTTTTAAGGTGTTGGGGATTGAACCCAGGGCCTTACACATGCTAGGCAAGTGCTCTACCACTGAGCTGTACTCCTACCCTTGCTCTTTTATTTTCTTTATTTCTCTATCAGTGAAATGCAACAGTAGTCTTAATACTATACCTACAAGAAATAGGGGTATGATTATAATGGTTTTATTTCTGCCTATGTTCAAGGAGTGGATGCTAACTATCTGAGGTGGTCTATAAACAAGTTTGAATGCTCAGTTAAAAAAAAATAATAATTTAAGGGGGAATGGGAAAAGAAAATACAAGAAGGAGGAATCTGACATAACTTTCCCACATACCTATATGAATATACCACAATGAATCTCACCATTGTGTACATCCACAAGAAATCAAAAAAAAAAAAAAAAAAAAAAAAAAAAAAAAAAAAAAAAAAAAAAAAAAAAAAAAAAAAAAAAAAAAAAAAAAAAAAAAAAAAAAAAAAAAAAAAAAAAAAAAAAAAAAAAAAAAAAAAAAAAAAAAAAAAACAATATGGGTAAATGGCAGAAAGATCAGTAGAGGAAAAGGAGCAGAGGGTAGGGTGAGGGAAGGGGAAAAAGAGGTACTGAGGTCTGAATTAGAACGAGATATATTCCATGCTTTTATAATTTTGTCAAAATGGATTCTATTGTCATGTACAACTAAAAAGAACCAACTTAAAAAAAAATTTTAGAGCTAGGGGTATAACTCAGAGGTAGAGCACTTGCCTAGTATGGCCCTGGGCTCTATCTCCAGCCCTATAATATATGTAAATAAATGAATGAATAAAAGTAAAGAAATAATGCTATATTATGAGCATTTTCATATTTTTCAATATTTTTCAATAACAAAAGTGCTTAGTATTCTACTTCATGGATGTATTTTTGGTGCTTTTATTGTTTTAAAACAGAAAAAACTATAGGTTGGCAAATAACCTACAATAGCTGCCTACATGACAATTGTAGTCAGCATAGGAAAGAGGTTCAAATAATTAAAATTGTAACATTATCATTTGCTATTTTAAAGAAAAATATGTTCTCTATAACAGAGCAGTTAAATCAATCACAGAACATCAGCAATCTTCCTTTCCTCTTCACAACCTTATACTGAGTTACCAACAATGAAATCACTTATAATTTGTCAATCTGCACAAGACAAAAATGGATATTTTAAACCTGGAAAGTTGATTAAAGTGTTTCATACTCAACTATTCATGAACAAATTCTGCTATCTTCCAAGGTCTCTTTTTTTGGGGAGGTAGAATTAAACTGCTGAGCTCAGTAGTAATAAACATACTCTCTATATTTCACTCTAAAGATCATTACTTCTCAATGAAGAAAAAAGTCATCACATCAAGAAAATCATCAGAAAACGAAACATGACACCACTTAAGGTTACTGCTTACCTAAAGGGAAGAAGCGAGGTGTGCCAGCATAAATTTTGCCAAGGAGGACGATCTTCAGACTGAGAGCATGCATTCTATCCGTGGAGCTCAATGTTACACTATCATTCAGTTCTGTCAGAAAGAGATGTATAAGTAGAAATCCACATTATTTTTAGTGTAAAATGTTTATGTTGGCTATTTAATTGTTTCAAGGTTCAAAATACTTTAGAATTGAGATTCACATTCATATAATTAGCAGATTCTGTGTTTCTGTTACTATCTGACAAATGCTCTAATCGTACCAGGTTATGAGATCTGAGGGAAGTGCCTCAATATCCCTTACTATGTAGCATAAATCCTAGAAATGACACATTCTTTTCACTGAGGGTATCCCCAAATAATTAGTGAGATCACTGTCTGTATGATCCCTCTCCACTGTATGCATATGCCCCCACTTTCTCTCTTCCTAGGTATACCTTTTTCCTTATCCCTAGAAATATTAGCTACTAGCAGTTTGCATTCCTCTACTGTATCACTAAATAATGTATGTTAATTTACTATAACTGAACACTTACCTTTCTCTATGATATCTTGCCAAAGGGTCTGCACCAATATGGGGTCTGAATAACCAGCACAATGAATTATTCCAAGTTTACACTCTGCGAGTTTAAATGGGTCAGCAAATTCCCCGTAAAGCTGTGGGAGAAAATCCCCAAATTAAACAACCAACCAGAGATTAATATTGAAGCATTCATTCAAAATTAAAAATAATCAAGTATTTTATCGAAAGTATCTAAACTATGATACAGGGTAAATATCCATTATCTAATATGCTTAGGAATAAAAGTGTTTCAGATTATGGAATATGTAAATATATACAATGAGATAATTTAGGGATAGGAACTAAGTCTAAACATGTAATTCATTAATGTTTCTTTCATGCCTTATACACATAGCCTGATCAAAATCTTGTATAATATTTGTAATAATTTTGTGTGTTTTGACTATGACATATCACAAGGTCAGGCATGGAATTTTCTACTTCTGGTGTCATGTTGGTGCTCAAAGCTTCAGATTTTGGAGCACTGTGGATTAGGAATGCTCAACCTGTATAAAGATAGTTAAAATCCAGATTAAAAATGATCAATGCAAGATAAATACATTCAAGTACTTTTTAGTACATATCCCTTTCTTTCTTCACCAGGACAGAGATGCTATAATGATATTTCTTTTAGAATTAGTGTTGTTTCAACCATATGTTCATAATTAAGGGAATACTGACAAATCTTGGAGTGTTTCAGGGTACTTGGAACCATGTTCAAGAATAACTGCAGAAGGAACTTTTAAGAAGGGTACAGAGTGAGAAAGATTTAGAGAGTTGAGTAAATGTAAGTTACTTTTTCCAAGGCAAGAAACAAGGCCATTAATGAACTGATTTTAACATAACCCCCAGGTGAGACTAATATTTTCTTCTCAGCTACAAGTCTGGCAGGGGAAGCTCAGCCTTTTCTAGGAGTCAGATGCAACAGCTATCATCTACCAGTGACAAGCTACCAAGGACAGCTTTCCTTATTTTGTAGAGACAAAAAGCAAAAACATGAAACAAATAAGGAATTTCTAAAAGTAAGGTGACTATTAAAGGAATTTCATTTGCTTTTTTATTACCTTAGTTATGTCCATTAACTCAGAATCCAACTGAGAAATTGCATCCTGTACAGAAGAATGATGGGAATACTGTCTTTGTAGTGTTTCTTGTATTTGAAGTTGGATCCTAGCAACCTATTTTGGACAGAAAATAATGTTTTCATCTCTTTATCATAAGTCAACAGGTACTTGAAGGAATAGCTCCCAGTAAAGTTGGCTAAAATAAAAATAATATATAAATAAAGTCCTCTATTATAATAGAGTAGCATCATTGTGAAGAGACTTCATTTCAACATAACAGATGTCCAGGATGGGTACTACAGCAGAAACCCTTTGCTGCCCATCAATACTTATACCTCCCATAAATGCAGCCAGACACATAACTAGACTGGCCTTTCCAGTCACCTATGCAAAATGCTATGGCCACATGAGTAAGTTCTCTTCATAGAATGAGAGCAGAGGTAAAGTATGTCACATCAGGGCTATGGTTTTCTGAGTGTAAATATGTTTCTTACACATTTTTTCTTTCTCTTCCTGTTAGATAAAGCCAAGGCACTAGGGAATAGCAGTGTTAGAAAATAGAACTTCGGTCCCTAAATCAAATGTGGAGGAAAGTCACCTGCCAATAAGGAACATCCACTCAATTTTTGTGAATGAGAAATATGATTTTGCACATAGACAACTGTTAAGTTTTTTAGTCTCTTACTTAAGGCAATTTAGCTTACTCTGTATGTTTACAGAACCAATGGTGAATATAATGTAAGAAACTTCTTGTTTCAACAGTTGGGAAAAAAAACTACAGAAATGTCACAGTTAAAATTTGTAAGTTAGGCCAGGCGCGGTGGCACAAGCCTGTAATCCCAGTGGCTCGGGAGGCTGAGGCAAGAAGATCACTAGTTCAAAGCCACCCTCAGTAATAGTGAGGCACTGAGCAACTCAGTGAGGCTTTGTCTCTAAATGAAATACAAAATAGGGCTGGGGATGTGGCTCAGTGGTGAGTGCCCTGAGTTCAATCCCTGGTACACTCTCCTCACCAAAATAATTTTGTAAGTTCAATTATAGCAATGTCTTTATATTCCAAGTTCTGGTATACATAAAATCTCTTTAAGATTTATACCTAAACAATAAAATAAACACATACAAGCAGAAGAGACTAGAATTAATAATAATCACCCCTATAAACCTACTATTTACCAGGGGAATAAGGGAAAGTGGAATAATTATGTGGCTAATACTCTATGAGGGTACAGTTTAAGTATCTTTCGTACTTACTTCCATTTTTTCTTCTAATTCATGAAGGAATTCACCATCTGCAGCTATTGATGAAATGGCAGTGGAACTTTTGGCACTAAGAATAGCTCGGGCAATGTACTCTAACCGTTGCTGAAGTGAAATTTCTGTGCTAGGAAGAAAAAACCTTTACTTTTAGTTATATGATTTCTGAAGGATTGAAGATATAAATATACCCAGTAGGATGTACTATTTTAAACCAAATGAACACAAAAGGCTATTTAAAATGTGAAAAAATTTCTTCTAATAAATCCAGTTATTTTAGATTTCTAATGAGATATTCATGATTTTAGACAACAATTTCTATGTCTATATCTAAAAAGTAACTTCCTATTTTAAAACTTCAGTTAACTATATTAAAGCTTAAATTCTAGCTGGGTGCAGTGGTGTGAGCCTGCAGACTCAGCTACTTGGCAGGCTGAGGCAGGACTGCTTGAGCCCAAGAGTTTGCAAAAAGCCTGAGCAATACAGTGAGACCTGTGTCAAAAAAACCAAACCCAAACCAAACAAAATGAAAACAACATATTCTTCTAAAATTAAGGAAAACCATTATTTATTATTCCTCATATTCTTCATGTTTCTACCTTAAAATAATGTATATTACATTTAATTCTCCACACAGCATCCAGAATGACCACTTAAAAAAAAACAGGCCAGGCGCAGTGGCGCACACCTGTAATCCCAGCACTCTGGAAGACCGAGATGGGAAAATCACAAGTTCAAAGCCATCCTCAGCAATGATGAGGAGCTAAGCAACTCAGGGAGACCCTGTCTCTAAATAAAATGCAAAATAGGGCTGGGGATGTGGCTCAGTGGTTGAGTACCCCTGAGTTCAATCCCTGGTACCAAAAAACAACAACAAAAAAACCTGAGGCTATGACATGTATTCTCTTAAGACCTTTTAATCATCTTCTCCTAACTTCTCCCTAACTTCATCTCCTTCTAATCACTCCTTTGCTCACTATCTCCAACACCAGCCTTCTTTTTTTGTGCCCCAAACACAACAAACTTACATTCTGCAGCACTTTTGTACAGACTCTTGTTACTGTGTTTTGCCCACTTTTCCTGCATTTCTATACAGTTGCCTACTTCTTGCCCTTGTAGTCTCAATTTGAATGACACTTTCTCTGAAGCCTTTTTTAACAACTCCTAACTGTAACAGCTCCCCATCCCTGCCAGGCACTTGCTATCGTGTTATCCATTTTTATCGTATTTATAGAACCTGAACTTACTTATGTATCTATGGTCTCTGCCTACTAGAATGTAAGAAGGATGGTGTCTGTCTTGTTCACGATTGCTTCCTGCATGCCTAGAACACTGGCACTCAAAACACATTTGCTTGCTGACCTGTCAATAGGTATCAGAAAGTCCCAAGCATGGATATCATGGCTGCCAGCTTTAGTCCTTTATGTTCCACTAAACTGACATCATAAATTAACTTGTCACTAAAAGTAAACCAATTTATTTACTTTTAGAGAACCTCTCATGTCATCTGCATTAAATTTATCTTTTGCAACTAATTCATTCCAATCAGCATCAGGAAAAAATTGACTTTCTTTACTCTCAAAGAAGGCTTTACTTAAACTATCCTTCTCTATAGTTATGGTTCCTTTTTCTTCAAACAAAAGAAATCAAATTAAAAAAGAACTCTCTTTCTCTTCTGTTTTTTCAAAGCAGAACTGTGTATGGCAATTAATTAGCACCGCCCAGCCCTTAAGGCTAAATATAAAGTACTCTACATTTAGGGGCCCTGTTACTAAAAGAGCTTTACTGCCCGCTCCAACTCTAACTCCATCCCAACTGAACATTTAAAAAACAAGTAACATTTCCCAAGTTATTTAAAATATAACATTCTACAGCTGCCAATTAATTTGGTGCAGCCCATATATACAAGAGAGTATAGTGAGGAATAAAGCAATAAGTAATGCAACAGCTAGAAAAATTCATTGTGGAAAAAGACTAAATAAGAACTAAAGGGTAAATGGACAGGGAATATCATATGAGGAAGAAATTAGGTTATGCGTGTGGATAATGAATGTTCTTAAAAGGGAGTTTCCAAATCCAAGAATATAATGATTTTTGTAACAAGATAAAAGGTAAAGAACTATTAAAGACAGGCAATTAAGAGACTCTTAAGTTTTCATTTTATTTTGTTTCTGTGGTACCTCGGGCTTCATACATGCTAGGCAAGCATTCTACCAATAAGCAACATCCCTTAGCTCTTCATTAAAATTTTATTTTGAGAAAGGGTCTCACTATGTTCAAGTTGTCCAGGTTGCTCTTAAGTTTGCAATCCTTCTGCTTTGGCTATCCAAGTAGCTAGGATCATGGTGTGTGCCAATGTACCTGGCTAGAGATGTTAAAGTTTTCAGGCAATACAGCACAATAAAAATGGCACAAAGAGATCTGTATGGTAATGGTATCTAGGACCACGTAAGAATAGTAGGAGTAATCTAGAAATGAAATACTAAAAGTCTGGATTAGGGAACAGACCATATGTAATTCTAGAAGAGTATACTATGTAACAGGTACTCAAACACTGGATTCCATAACTTTAAGATATGCAGCTACAATGAATTTAAAGTTTAATAATGTTAATTCTCAATTATAAAAATTGTAAATTAAACAAGGCCTTTATTGGCAATTATCTTTTAGGACTTTAAAGTCATTTCATCTTTTGCATGTGAGGGGAACTTTAAAAAATCAACTGACTATTATGACTAAGGAAGGAGAAAAAACCAAGAAAGCTTTGGATTCACATGTGTAGATATGTGCGCACTCTTCCTATTAGCCATAACTGAATGTTCTTTGGGTGCTTGAGATTGAACACAGGTCTTTGTACACACTAAAACTTGTGTTCTACCAGTAACCTACACCCTCGGGTCCACCCCTACCCCATGATTTTAAAAGATAAGATCTTATCATGATGCCCAGGATAGCCTCGAACTCCTGGGCTTAAGTGATCCTCCTGGCTCCTCTCACTGAGTTGCTGGGATTATAGACGTGTGTCAAAGCACCCAGCTCCATATCAGCTCTTTAATCAACAATTCTCATCAATGTGATTTGATAGCAGCTCTGTCTGGATACCTTCTCTTGCTAAATCAGCGAATCCCCAGTTTTTAGTAATAGCATTTGTATTATTACACATGAAAATAGAAGATTAATGATCTGTCCAATGTTATATAAAACGGTCTCTTGCCATGATAATCTAATCTAATGAGGATTCTTTTATTACGTAGCATACATTATTTTTAAAAAAGGAGAATTATAGCCAGGCGTGGTGGTGCACATCTATAATCCCAGTGGCTTGGGAGGCTGAGGCAGGAGGATCGAGAGCTCAAAGCCAGCCTCAGCAACGGCGAGATGCTTAGCAACTCAGTGAGACCCTGTCTGTAAATAAAATACAAAGTAGGACTGGGGATGTGGCTCAGTGGCCCAGTGCCCCTGTGGTCAATCTCTGTTACCAAAACACAAACAAACAGAAAAGGGTAGAGATGTGGCTCAGTGCTTGAGAGCCCCTGAGTTCAATCCCTGGTACCTGCCTCTCTCACACAAAAAAAAAGAATTATAAACTATATGTAAATCCAAGTAAAAACATAAAAATTCTACTTAAATATAACTTGAATAGATTTCACTTCATCTGTGAAATCTGGATATAACTACATATAGCTCAGTCTTCAATCATTCTTTACAATGAGAATATTATGCCATACCTATGCATGTCAGCCAATTTAGACAGGACACGAGCAGCATTACTAAAACTTCTGTTCTTCTCATAATACCTCCAGAGTAAATCCATGTAACGAACTTTGTTTTGATCCACTTTGGCCATTCGGACTAGATGTGGTTCCAGAAATGGAGAAGCAATCTAGAAATTATATGGTTACTCAGAAAAATGTTCCAAACACCAATTGTCTTAAGTCAAAAACAGTATTTCTAGAACAACTATAATTTGCTTTGTTGCATGAAATAAGCAAAATTAGAATCCAGTATTAATATATAATAGAGCTGGGCACAGTGGCGCAAGCCTGTAATCCCAGCACTTTGGGAGGCTGAAACAGGAGAATTGCGAGTTCAAAGCCATCCTCAGCAACAGCGAGGCACTAAGCAACTCGGTGAGACCCTGTCTCTACATAAAACACAAAATTGGGCTGGGGATGTGGCTCAGTGGTTGAGTGCCCCTGAGTTCAATCCCTGGTACCGAAAAAAAGAATAGGCAATTTTTCTCATTACAGATGATGCTTGTTTTACCAGCTCACCAGTTTCTGTAACAATTCAATTAGGTTGATAAAAATTAGAAATCTCTTAATAAGCTTTGAGAACACAGCCTATTAAATAGGCTCTGAACCCAAAGGTGTCCTTGAAAAAAAGGAATATTGAGAGAGTAGTAAGGGACATGTCTAAAGTCACACAGTGACTTAATGGCAGAGATAAGATGAAGTTCATAATTCATAACCCAGTGACTTCTACTCCTCAATGTACATTCTCATAAATAACTTCTAAACAAGAAGAAACTTAAAGCAACAGTCTACTTGGCCTCTTAGGAAAAGATATTACGTACTTAGGTTTATATAACAACTGATGGTAGGTATAAGATGAGAAAGGGAATTTCCTACAACTACATATCTGCTTAAATTATTGAGTTATGCTACTTAAAAATATAAATTAACGTTAACAACACTGCAATAAAAAACATTTTTACCTGTAACAGCTTATCTGCAAGGTCAGCTTGTATTAACCAATTATAAAGAGCAATACTAAAGAGCTCATCCTTGGATCGCTGAGCCAATTTGAGCATTTGTTCAAACTAAAATAAATAAAACAGCAAAAATTAGCATAGTTAAAGGCTTTGTTGTTGAGCATTACAACATTTTAGCTCTAAACCCCTAGTAAGAAATAAAAAATCATTGAACAGTAATTTCTAAGAGCTACTACCTTTCCCAAAGTGATTATGCCACCACTATCTTGCAGAACTTCTAAAAGAGTGTACTCTCATAATGAAAACATGCTATGTCCCTTACATGATGTCCTGCTTCTTCATTGCTCAGCATATTGGGATCAGATGACAGCACTGGAGGACCAGGTTTTTTGGGTACACTAGGAGACTGAGGAGCAGCCTTACTTTGATTTACAAGTTCTTGAAGGGTGTCTGTAATGCACTTGTAGCTGTTTAATCTGAAATAGAATGGAAAAGGGAGCATGATATTTCACTAGAAAGTAACTGATTTACTTTATAAAATTTAAATATATACAAAAAATAGCATAGACACAAGAATTTGAAGTCTACTTTGCATAATACAAGTACATATTTAGTATTAAAAATGAATCAAGCCAGACGTAGTGGCACATGCCTATAATCGTAGCACTTGGGAGGTTGAAGCAGGAGGATCACTAAACCCATGAGTTTGAGAACAGTGTGGGCAACACAGCAAGACCCTATCTCAAAAACAGATTTAAACAAAACAAAACAAATCATACACTTTTTCTGTAAGTTTGAGAAATGTTTGGTTAAACACAGAAGGGTAAAGTCATAAAAATGAATGTATTAACAAAAAAATGTGTTTTAGACAGGTTATATATTTCCTTTATAAACACATATTTTTTAATTTATAAAAAATTAAAAAATTTATGAACACTTAAGATTTCTCCTTTAAAATACTTATCCTAGCTGGGAGCTGTGGCACACACCTGTATTCCCAGCACCTTGGGAGGCTGAGACAGGAGAATCACAAGTTCAAAGCCAGCCTCAGCAACGATGAGATGCTAAGCAACTCAGTGAGACCCTGTCTCTAAATAAAACACAAAATAGGGCTGGGGATGTGACTCAGTGGTCGAGTGCCCCTGAGTTCAATGACTGGTACCAAATAAATAAATAAATAAAATACTTATCTTAATCCTGAATCAAAACCCCATTGCTGAGGCTGGCTTTGAACTCGTGATTCTCCTGTCTCAGCCTCCCTAAGTGCTGGGATTACAGGCTTATGCCACTATGCCCAGCTTCAAACCCCCATTTTTGTTATCAAATGTTTTCCCCTTAAAAAAAAAATCAATAGTCTCAAAAAATCCAAACAATTCCTTTTAAAACGGAAGGAAGGAAGGAAGGGAGGGAGGGAGGGAGGGAGGGAGGAGGCAGGCGAAAGAACAGAACAGAACAGAAAAGAAAAAAAAAGAAAAGAAAAGAAAAAGAAAAAGAAAAAGAAAAAGAAAAGGTCAATCTAGCCATCCACAGGCGCAGGTCCAAAAATATTTATAATTCCTGAAGAATTTTCTTGAGACTAAAATTTTATCTCTGGGCTAAAAATTTTTAACACTGATAAAAGTCTTTATAAAACAATTAAGTGAAGACAAAATTAAATTTTACAAATTTTGTACTTGGAACATTATTTCCCTAATACTATCAATCAAAACTTGACATAAAAATCTATCTGAAAGCTAAGGTAATAGCGGTCACCTTTCTTGGAAAGCCTGAAGTCCAACCATGTCTTCTTCTGGCTCTCCATGTTTGTAGAAATGAAGTCCAAGACCTTGAGGATCTTTTTTCTCTGCAGCAGTAAGAGAAAGTTCCACCACACCTTCATAAAAACGCACTAATGGGAAAGAAAAGGACAAAGACTGAATATAATTTTCTTTAGCTGGTATATAAAACTAATCATCAAGGCTATACCCGTATGATATACTAGTCTCCCCGGTGACAATATCATACAATGTTTCTGGTGAGCCTATCAAAGAAAAAGGTCCTAACATGTTTTTTAGGCAGACACTCAAAAAAATATATTTTTTTTCATATTTCAAATAACAAAGTAGGATTTCAGTTCTTTGCTGGGGGAAAAAGTCTTGGGATACAAAATAATAATAAAAAAAATTTTAAGCATCTTAAAATAAAAATTACCAATAGTTTTTTCAATCGACAAGAACTGAAACTCCAATGTTAAAAAGTTACAAATTTCAGGGTGAAGGTGTACCTCAGCGGTAGAGCCCTGACCTAGCAAATCCAAGGTCATGAGTTCAACTCCCAGAAAAGAAAAGTTATGTATTATCACTTAGGCCACTGACAACGGAGGAAAATTTGCCTCTGGGAAGAGGCTCTTTATGATCATCTTGCTTTACTTATATACTGCCATATATCCTCTGAGTTAAATAAAAGATGAACATTTTATTTCTTACCTTGTCTATACTGAGTGCAAACATTGGAAAGATCCACTTGATTGCTGATTTTTTGATATTCCTTTAATGATTCCCTTAACATTCTTTCCTTTTCAGACTTACTCTGAACTTGTCGGGAACGCTGGAGCAACTCATTTGCCTAGAAGAGATGATAAAGAAAACTGAAAAAAACATAAAATCAGGTGGACGATGCTGTCAACATAAGTTTAAGTCTGTCTAAATTTACATGTGGTTTACCACCATTAAAAATAAAAACAACTCTACAAACTTACTTCTTCTTAATTTTAGGCAGAAAAGTTTTTGATCAAAAATATCCTAGCTATTCTTAATTCCTCTCACAAATATGTTAATCAAGACAGTTTTGTCAGGTAATTCTCTTGCCTAGTCAAAACATTACTGGTCAGCAGGCAGTCCATATGACACTGATTTATTTATTTTTTCAACCTGTAGGAAAGGATCAATAAAAATTGTTCCATTAACTCTAATTCATAACAGATTTACTTAAAGTTTTAGTGATTTTCCTTAATTTCTAGGGAGAGAAACAAATTCTCTAATTTCTAAATTTAGTGTTTTTCCTTCATTTCTAAATAAGACCTAAAAATATTATCAAGTGTTCTTTTTTTTTTTTTTGGTACTAGAAATTGAACTCAGGGGCACTAGACCACTGAGCCACATCCCCGGCCCTATTTTGTGTTTTATGTAGAGACAGGGTCTCACTGAGTTGTTTAGTGCCTCGTCATTGCTGAGGGTGGCTTTGAACTCGTGATTCTCCTGTCTCAGCCTCCTAAAGTGCTGGGATTACAGGCTTGCACCGCTGCACCCAGCTATCAAATGTTCTTAATATGATAAACTTAAAGGAGAATACACAGATTAAAGAAAACATGTAATTCAACCCCTTTCTTAGCTGAGGATTCTGAGGCCAAGACAGATTAAGAGATCTCCTGGAGATCACACATTAAGTAAAACAAAACCATTTCTGACTCCCAATCTGGTGTGCTTTTTGTTATACCATGAAACTTCCTACAAAAAAACTGAAACAGGTAACAAAGCATCATACCTTAGAACAAACTGCATCATCAGTGCTATACAGAAGTGGGCAGATGTCCTGTAAATGTAAACTAATGCCATCAACAGCAGCATTATCTCTGATGTAGCAGTTGATAAGAGAAGCAATTAATGCCCCTGTGAGTTCTTTGTCCCTGATTACCAGATCTTTAAAGGTGGTGATCTTCAGCTGCTCTTGAAATTCCTAGGAGGATAAGAGAAAAATCCTTTCTGTCAAATTATAGAAATATTTTATTTCCAAACAGGGTGAAATTTCTTTAATACTTAAGCATTAACAGACTCTAATTCAAAAGAGAAAACAGGGGTGGGGGTGTAGTTCAATGGTAGAGCTATTTCCTACAATGTGTAAAGACCTGGGTTTGATTCACGGAACCGGGGGGGTGGGTAGGTGGGTGGAGGTATGCTATAGAAACAAATTATTGCAAATTTGCATAAAATCACGTAGAGTTGGAAAACAACCCACAGTGGGTCCAGTTTCAAATCTTTTACTTACAAATGAGGAACATAAAGCCCAGTTACAGCTAAAATTAGGGCCAGGTCAACTGACTTCAGTTATAACCAGCAAAGAACGTTTGAAACATTTTGAGCTTACAGCTTATTTTTCCTAAATAATGTTAAAATTCTGTTATTTGAAGCCGGGTGCGGTGGCGCAAGCCTGTAATCCCAGCACTTTGGGAGGCTGAGACAGGAGAATCACGAGTTCAAAGCCAGCCTCAGCAATGGCGAGGTGCTAAGCAACTCAGTGAGACCCTGTCTCTACATAAAACACAAAATAGGGCTGGGGATGTGACTCAGTGGTCAACTGCCCCTGAGTTTCATCTCCAGTAGCAAAAAAAAAAAAAAAAAAAAAAAAAAATCTGTTATTTGAGGCCTTCTAACATTGAAATTTGTTCTACATTTTTTTTAAAAAATACTTTATTTTTTAGTTATAGGTAGACAGAATATCTTTATTTTATTTTTATGTGGTGCTGAGGATCGAACCCAGTGCCTCCCGCGTGCTAGGCGAGCACGCTACCACTGCGCCATAACCCCAGCCCCTGTTCTACATTTTGAACAGATCTGCTTGTTAAAATGGAATTCAAAAGTATGAAGGTGATTTATATCATAGTAAAATACTGTTTAGTGATTTGACTATTTCCTTTTTCTAAATATCAACAAAATATTCAAACTGCATTCAAATTTCTACCCAAATATTTAACCTGCTTTCCTCGAGACATGGTTGGTGATGCAAGAAAGCAAGCTTTGAAAATGATCATAAATAATAAGCCAAGGGGCTGGGATTGTGGCTCAGTGGTAAAGCGCTTGCCTTGCATGCGTGAGGCACTGGGTTCAATCCTCAGCACCACATAAAAATAAATAAATAAAGATATTGTGTCCATCTACAACTAAAAAAAATTTAAAAAAAAAGTCAAAAAAACTACTTACATTATGTTTATTGCCTAACAAAATTTAAAAAATTATTGTTCTACCTGACATGAAAAAGAAAGTAGTTTTCATAACTAAACATAATAGGTTCAATTTTTACTAAAGAAAAAATATATTTATTTATAAAAAAAACTATCAACCCAAAACCAAAAATTATTCACTTGACACTAGAAAAAGGAACCAGGTCACCTTCCAACTTTGAAAAATGGTAATTAAAAGTCAAGAATTAGGCATTTCAGGGTAATGAAACAGTCCTAGAGAACAAGGAAAAGTTATTTTTTATAGAAGTTTAATTAATACCTGTGGAAGGAATCAGTTTAGAAAATTATGATTTTGCAATCATAAATGAAATAACCAAATTAGGCAATGAGTATCAATGGATGACAAAAGTCTGATTAAAGTGTCACGGAAAATTTTACAATGGTAGAACTGAACTCACCACTTGAATCCAGCAATCAATCTTAGTTCCACTAAAAAGTAGGACAACCAAAATTTTTGTGTCTTGTTAGTCTGATGAAAAAACCACCACCTATGAAAAATTTCTGTTCTTCATCAAATAAATGAACCCGAACCTAATCAAGCCTATTTATACTTAACTTTCATTTTACAGAAAATGTAGGGGATACAACAAGTTCATTCTAAGGAAAGTAAAACAATGTCAGAATACTGGACATTCTATAGGACTGATTTTCACATAGCAATAGCAAGGGATAAATAAAATAAAATCCCTCCCCACTAGAATGAAGTAAGACTTGCTCTAGATTCAAATATATTTACAAGAAACAACAATAAAATTCAATGAGTAAACCAACCGGATTTCTTTGAGGGTGGGGAGAGACAGTTTTTATCACATTCTCAAAGGGATATGTAGCTTAAATAAAGGTTAAAACTCATTGTTATAAAAAATATATTTTGGGTATACTAAGACCTCATTTATATCCCAGGTGTAAAGTTCTCACATACTAAAAAACTTGTGACTTGACAAAATGATTCTCTCAAGTTACCTCACTTGCCTGCAATCAGCCTATAACATACTAACTTTATCATAACCTTCCCAAATCCAAGTATAAGATTAAAATTTATGCAAAAGAAAACAAACTTGGTATTAATAGTAAGATTTTTAAACAAAAACGCCACAAACCTTACCTTCTGAAGTTCTCCTACAATGACAGTAAACTGATGTTCACAAAGAAGTTTCCATAAAGCCAGGGCCTGGTATGATTTTCGAACCAACTGCTGAATTGCCTGAAGTGAAACCTTTTCACTTAGCTGAGCCTCTAAAGACAAAATACAACTATTGGAGTTTTATAAAATGACGAACATTGAGCTGTATATTTCAAGTAAAACTATAGTTAAGGTAGAAATTCCCATTATTCTCTCTGCCCCCATCAAAGGCAGCTGATCTTCAGTTGCTGCATTTACAGTTTTTTGATACCAGTGATTGAACCCAGGGGTGCCTAACCACTGAGCCACATCCCCAGTCCTCTTTATTTTTCATTTTGAGACAGGTCTTGCTAAGTTGCTTAGAGTCTCACTAAATCGCATAGGCTAGCTTCAAACTTGAAATCACCTGTCTCAGCCTCAATTGCTAGGATTATAAGCATGTGCTACCACATCTGGCTGTATTTGTTTGTATCTTCTTGCTATAGATATGTGCATCTATGTGTATGTACATTAAAAAAAAGTGTTGCTCTATTTTTAACAATCACACTATTACTTTCTCAACCCAGTTATATGCTCACAGATTATCCATCCTGACAAATCCAACTATATTTATTTTTATCACTGAGTGTTTCAGCTACCCCAATTGGGTCCATTTTCCACCTGAAGGACATTTAGATTGCTTCCCATGTTTTGCTACTAAATGAATATGATAAATATTATTAATGAAGGTTTCCTGGAAAACACAGTCAAATTTCTCCAGGCCTGAGTTTCCCAACCCTGGTCTAATATGTGTTGGTGGGTCATGAAATCAGATCAGTCCATCCTAATACTCCCCATCCCTTATATAAGAAATAGAATAAAATGAAAAAAGAAAGAAATATTAGAGTATGAAAAGGTAGAGCTGTTTCAGGAAATTTTGCTTCAATTATGTATGTGCGTGTGATTTTAAATATCTGCATTGGGCTCAGGTTGTAGCTCAATGGTAGAGTATTTGCTTAGCATGTGTGATGTCCTAAGTTTGATCACCAGTACTGGGGGAAAAGTAAATTATAAACATCACACTTGTAATCCCTACAGCCTGGGAGGCTGAGGCAGGAAGATTCAGAGTTCAAAGCCAACCTCAGGAACTTGTTGATGCCCTAAGAGACCCTGTCTTTAAAACAATAAAAAAGGGCTGAGGATGTGGGAGCTCAGTGGTTAAGCACCCCTAGATTCAATCCCTGGTACAAAAAATTAAATAAAATATCTTACTGTGGGGAAAGAATGTTTGGTCAAACCTAGTCTAGGATATATATCTAGAAGTAAGACTGTTGACTCTGAGTGTGTATTTTCAGCTTTCACTAGATCTAACCAAAGTGCTTTTCAGTGTGGTTCAAAGTATAAACTGCTAGCAATTAAAATGCTCCCATTTGTACAAATCCTCATTAATGCTTGGTAATAAGCTTAACGTCCTAATGAAGTATCATGAGTAGTTCTGAAAAAATGTACAAAATGGTGAATAGAAATCTAGGTCCAGCAGGAAGGGAAGAAAGTAGGTTGGGACTAAAGAAAATGGCTGAGTCTTTTTTTTTTTTGGTACTGGAGATTGAACTCAGGGGCACTCGACTACTGAGCCACATCCCCGGCCCTCACTGAGTTGCTTAGCACCTTGCCTTTGCTAAGGTTGGCTTTGAGCTCGCGATTCTCCTGTCTCAACCTCCCTAAGTGTTGGGATTACAGGCTTGCGCCACCGCACCCAGCTGCTGAGTCTTAATTAAGAAAGTTCTATCAGTCAGAAATAGTAGAAGCCAATAAAAATACCCACAGAAGGCAAAGGAACTGAGAAAAAAATTGAGGGCAGAGAAAATTTCTAGAAACATTTATTATTCCAACTCACACCTCAAATAATTGGTGATTATAAGAACTTCTCAGTTCTTGTGCTCTTTCTTGTTAGTATTCATAATAGACCAAAAGCATAACCAAATATTTAATTCATGTTTTTGGTTCTATAAAAAGATATATTAGTAGCTGGGTGTGGTGGCGCACACCTGTAATCCCAGCTACTCGGGAGGCTGGGGCAAAAAGATTAAAAATTCAAGGTTAGGGGCTGGGATTGTAGCTCAG